>ONZH01013937.1:0-47087 GCA_900303285.1 Rhinella marina | reverse complement strand
GTAAACTATTAGATTAGGCAGACTTGGTCTGCTTAGTTGCAACCCAGACAAATGTTGCACAGAGATTTTTGTAATCTAGCTGTATAAGTGAGAGCAAAAGACCTTGTTTAATTAAGTGACGTACAGAATGTGTCACCTGGACAGAAAATACGGATTGTAGTGAGTGGACAGCTGAACTGTGACACACAGAATGGTTCCACGCAACTGTGTGAAATGGATTTGTATCACTGAGCTAAAACAACAAAAAAAACATTTTTTTATATATATATTTTTTTATAATTATTTTTTTTTTAGTTTTTTTTTTTTGAACGTGACGTGCAGAAGCTATCAGAGAGCTAACTCAGCCCCTGCTGACGGTGGCTATTTTTACTGCAACCCAGACAAATGTCGCACAGAGATTTTTGTGATCTAGCTGTATAAGTGAGAGCAAAAGACCTTGTTTAATTAAGTGACGTACAGAATGTGTCACCTGGACAGAAAATACGGATTGTAGTGAGTGGACAGCTGAACTGTGACACACAGAATGGTTCCACGCAGCTGTGTGAAATGGATTTGTATCACTGAGCTAAAACAACAAAAAAACTATTTTTTTTAAATATTTTGTTTTTATATTTTTTTTTTAGTTTTTTTTTTTTTAAAGTGACGTGCAGAAACTATCAGAGAGCTAACTCAGCCCCTGCTGACGGTGGCTATTTTGACTGCAACCCAGACAAATGTTGCACAGAGATTTTTGTAATTTAGCTGTATAAGTGAGAGCAAAAGACCTTGTTTAATTAAGTGACGTACAGAATGTGTCACCTGGACAGAAAATACGGATTGTAGTGAGTGGACAGCTGAACTGTGACACACAGAATGGTTCCACACTGCTGTATGAAATGGATTTGTATCATTGAGATGTATCATTGAGATATAACAATAAAAAAAGGGTTATATATGGCGATAGCTGCACTACTAGTGCCAGCCAGCCAGCCAAGCCAGGAGACAAAAAAAATGTCTTGTAGCCCTTAGAAGGGCTGTTGGGTTCTTTGTGAGTCACTCCTGCCTAACAAAGAACTAAATGCAGGCCCTAACACTCTCCCTGAAACGCAGCAGCTCTATCCCTAACGACATCCAGACAGCATCTGAGCCGAGCACCGCGGGCAGTCACTAGTATATTCCAGGGTCACCTGATCAGGCCAGCCAACCCCTGCTATCGACATGTAAGGGCCCCACGTGATGCTGGGTGTACCACAGAGTCTCCTGGCTTGTGATTGGCTGAGTTTATAGGCGCCAAAAATGCACGATGCGGAAGTTGCCATTTCCTCGAGCATGGCGAGATACTCTTCCGAGCAGCGAGCACTTACGAGTACCGTAATACTCGAACGAGCACCAAGCTCGGACGAGCATGCTCGCTCATCTCTCATAGCAATCTCTGTGTAAGTGTGTTCACATAGCTGTCAGTCACTGATAGCTGTACAAGGGGGAAGTGTTATCTGTGGTTGTATTCCCTGTCTAAGGCACACAAACATATACGTTTTTGTGGTTTGTAATTTGCAAATCCTTAAACATGGATACTGCCTGTGTGCGTTCAGCTTTTTGCAGATTGTTACGCCCTGTCCTATGTTAGAAATGTATTTTCTTGTCTTAAACTTTCACAAGAATGAATGGTTCTGCATCCAATCGGCAAAGAATGCAGATAGGATGCGGACCAAAACTATGGAGTTCAGTTATTAAGACCTGCGTAGGCCTCTACATAACTTTGGCACATCCAGCACCAGCTTCCAAGCTCTCTTACATTTAGACTATTTTCTCCATCTAAACCAGGCAAAGAAACTTTTTTAGACCTGGTATGAGCAGGGAAAAGTCGCAGACTGCGGCACAACTAACGGATTTCAGGATAATAATGTTCATGTGTATAAGACTTAAGTGTGTATACAGAGATAGCATTACTGATAACACCTCCCTGTGTACAATGAAATCAGAAAAAAACAGAGATATAAATTAATAAATTACAAGTTTTACAGAATCTCTTCCCACAAAACTATTTTATATCAATCTGCTCAGATCCTCTTACTAAATAGCATGTTGCCTGCAGTTTGCAATGTATTTCCATTTGACATGTCCTCTTTAAACTAATGCTGATTGATGATTATGCATATATTATTGCTATTATTGTTTAGATTACATATAATAATTGTAAGATTAACTAATTCCATGTTTCATGTACATGAATATGGCATTTCATTAAAAGTGCTCTTCTTGCAGAGATGTAAAAAAGGCTTAAAATATTTAATGAAATATAGAATGAAAGTAAAAGGCGGTATACCCTCATTTGTCTACATGGAACACTTTAATGATCACATCAAAAAGAATATTATGCTAATGGTAGGCATGCCTGAGAGTACTTTGTGATAAATGAATATTAATGCATGTTCTTTCACTCTTGAGATCTGAGAATCTAGATTTTGCTGGATTATAGTTAATGTACCATTTTTCTTAGAGCAGTGAATGTAAAATTTAGTATTAATTATAGAAATAAATAACTGTATTGTATGTTAAAAGTAAAGAATCTGAAAAACAATTTTTTTGAATAACAAACTAGAAGGATCGGTTAGGAAGAATAGATCGGTTAATGGAAGTGTTTCACCAGCATCCAAAAATAAAAAAATAAAACTTTCAAACCATTAATTTTAGTTAATATTAGCTACCGTAAATAACAATGAACCAGCAATGTTTGGAATATTTACTGGATATGTACATTCACTGCCCTACTTTCAACCATTATCTAATAAATTTTAAATATTTTTTTGCATTTTGCAATTTGCATTCATTATGAATTTCCTCAAAAATATGTCTGCAAAATTAAGCCAAAGATTAATGATTAATTTCAGACAAATTACATAAAAATTGTGTCCAGCACCATTTTACTGTGAGAATTGGCAAGGAAAACCATGAAGGAGGAGGAAAAAAGATGGTCATATGACACTGGGAGGAAGTGAAGGGGGGCTTGCCCTGATTGGATCAGAAGCTGACATACAGCCTCACATGCCAATCAGGGGTGGCAGCAGACAGGGAAGAATAAGCAAATATCATACTTTGCTGAGCTGCTGATGAGAGTGGGTGGGTCTCTGCAGTGTCTGTCTAAAAAAACTATTTTACAATTTGCTGAGGCACAAGTAACTATTCTAGTGTAACAAGGATAGTCTAGGGAAAGAAAACAAATACATAATTGTGTAGATTTAAGGGACTTTGAGCAGGGAAAGCATTGAAGGAATAAGGGCAACGGGGCTGGACACACTGCTTAATACAACAGCTTCTGGTACAGCACCTCATTATATGTTTCAAAACCAACCACCTGCAAGAAAAAACTATTTTATTTTTTCATTTGAACAGACAGTGTTGTTGTTTTTGTCAAAGCTTCAAGTTTCTACATACCACTGTACTAATACAGTATTACAAGCACAGCAAATCATTAGCATTCTCCTGCTAAGTAATTGCACTTTTTTTCAGTGCATTATATTCATCCATGTTATTAAACATTCTGCATTATAGTCGAAAACATTTTATAACATTAATTCAATTTTTAGATCAGTGACGTTAAATTTTAATTAGACAAGTTGAAATATCACGGCCAACACTGTATCCTTATATTCATGGCAGTTGGATGCATTATTACATTGCAGCTTGTGTTTTATGTTTATATGGCATATGGTGACCACAGAAACATTGACTGTATTTTCTCACATAGAATTTCTGTGCACTCCTCCACCACCATAGGGCAGTGAAATCCAAGTTGGTGCTCACCTCACAGCATTGCAACTGGTGAGTCTTAGAATTTGCTAAAACACAGATTGTTGTCACTGTGCAGCATGCTTTCAAATGCAAATGATATGTGGATTGACGTACTAACAAAACTATTTTGAATTGGTACAACAATTTCATTGATAAAGGACGTGTTTGTGACCAGAGAAAGGGACATTTAGTCTGACCATTAGTCTAAAAGTAAGTTGTTGATCACATCAGAGAACCCTTTTTGCATAGCCTCAAGAAGTCAATGCGCAGAGCTAGCTGAGAGTAATATCCAGAATGCATAGTAAACAAGTGCTTTTAGTTTCACCCTTAAAAACTGCAATTGGTGTAAAAGTTACACTCATAAGACTAGTTTCACACCTGTGTCAGGGGACTCCAGCAGGCTGTTCCGGCGGGTGAACAGCTGGCCAGATCCTTGCTGCTGCAGATGCACGTGTGGAGCCGTAACTATGCTCCGGCCCCATTCACTGTAATGGGGGCGGGCCACGGATCCGACCGCAGCACGGCAAGCCCTGCCGAGAGGCGGCCGGAACAAAAGTACAACATGTACAAGTTCACCCGCCGAAACAGCTGCCGGAGTCCCCTGACACAGGTGTGAAAGTACCCTAAGACAATGAAATGTGACTTGATTTTTGCAGTTATCTCCAGGCGTTAATGGAAAATGATGATGATCTGCTGTCAAAGATCATTGTTAGTGACCAGGCAACCAAGATCAACAGGCACCATGTGAGAATATGGAGAAGTGAGAATCTGCATGCCACCCTGGAGATCATATTCTCCAAAAGGTGACCCTTTAATGACCAGGAAATTTGACTTTTTTATTTTTGATTTTTACTCCCAGCTTTCTCAAAGCCATAATGTTGTTATTTTTCCATTCACATAGCTCTATGAGGGCATGTTTTTTTTTTCAGGACAAGTTTACTTTCTAATGGCACTATTTGCGGTTGCAAACAATGTAGTGGAAAGTGGGGAAAATTCCAAATGGGGTGGAATTAATTAAATAAATAAAAAACACACAAAAACCAGAATTCCGCCACTGTATTATGGGTTTTGTTTTTAGAGTGTTTGCTATGCATCACCATATGCTTACCCCATAACCTTTTTATTTTTATGTGTACGAAGCTGGATGAGGGCTCATATTTTGAAAAGTGATCTTTAACTTTCATTGATACAATTGTGGGCTGTGCGGAGCTTTTTGATCACTTTTTGTTTGTGGAAGGTAAAGTAGCCAAAAAATAGTGAATCAGTCATTTTGAGGTTTTTTTTTTCCATTTTGTCATTCGCCAAATGGGATAAATATTTTTATTGTTTTTAATAGTATGTGCATTTTCACACTTGGTGATTCCCATGATGTTCATCTTTTTAAAGTGTTTATGTACTTTTATTTCAATCCCTAGGGATTTATAATAAGCAATCATTAGATTGCTTCTCCCATAGCATTGGAATCTATGAAAATATTACTGTGTTCCTATGGAGCCCTGCCACAGGCAGTCTCTGCATAGGAAAAAATGTGCAGCAGGAGGGCAGGGGCAGCTGCGCAAACACTCCAGCTCCTCTGATCCTAGCTGGGGGAGCTGGAGCATGGCCGGAAATGTGCACTTTCAGTTTCTATGTTCACAGATGACATGGTCTCATTTGACCACGGAATCTGAAGGGTTAAATGTCTGAGATTGTTGTTTCCGCTGGTCGCAGACATTAGCCCTCAATGCCTGTTGTTTAAAACAGCAGGCATCTGGCAGCTATGGCGCCAGCTGCATGCTCAAGTGGGCACTATATTTAAAGTATCACTATATACAGTGCCTTGCGAAAGTATTTGGCCCCTTGGAACTTTTCAACCTTTTTCCACATTTCAGGCTTCAAACAAAAAGATATAACATTTTAAATTTTTGGTGAAGAATCAATAACAAGTGAGACACAATTGTGAAGTGGAACACAATTTATTGGATCATTAAAACTTTTTTTGTAATAATAAAACTGAAAAGTTGGGCGTGCAAAATTATTCGGCCCATTTACTTTCAGTTCAGAAAACTCACTCCAGAAGTTCATTGAGGATCTCTGAATGATCCAATGTTGTCCTAAATGACTGATGAAGATAAATAGAATCCACCTGTGTGTAATCAAGTCTCCATATAAATGCACCTGCTCTGTGATAGTCTCAGGGCTTCTGTTTAACCCCTTCAACCCCGGGCCTGTTTTCACCTTCCTGACCGGGCCATTTTTTGCAAATCTGACATGTGTCACTTTATGTGGTAATAACTTTGGAACGCTTTTACTTATCTAGGCCATTCTGAGATTGTTTTCTTGTGACACATCGTACTTCATGACAGTCATAAATTTGAGTCAATATATTTCACCCTTATTTATGAAAAAATCCCAAATTTACCAAAAATTTGGAAAAATTTCCAAATTTCCAAATTTCAATTTCTCTACTTTCAAAATACACAGTAATACCTCCAAAAATAGTTATTATTTTACATTCCCCTTATGTCTACTTTATGTTGGCATCATTTTGTAAATGTAATTTTACTTTTTTAGGACGTTAGAGGGCTTAGAAGTTTAGAAGCCATTTTTCAAATTTTCACCAAATTTTCCAAAACCATTTTTTTAAACACCAATTCAGATATAAAGTGATTTTGAGGGGCTTACATAATGAAACCCCCCATAAATGACCCCATTTTAGAAACTACACCCCTCAAGTTATAAAAAACTGCTGTTACAAACTTTGTTAACCCTTCAGGTGTTCCACAAGAATTAAAGGAAAATGGAGGTGAAATTTCAAAATTTCACTTTTTTGGTAGATTATTCATGTTAATATTTTTTTCTTGCAATACAGCAAGGGTTAACAGCAAACTAAACCTCAATACTCATTACTCTGATTCTGCAGTTTACAGAAATACCCCATATGTAGTGGTAAACGTCTCTATGGGTTTGTGGCAGTGGTCAGAAGGAAAGCAGCGCCATACGGATTTTGGAGGCAGATTTTGCTAGAATAGTTTTTAGGCACCATTTTGTAATTGAGAGACCCTGACGTACCCCTTCAGTGGAAACCCTGAAAAAGTGACCTCATTTTGGAAACTACACCCTTCAAAGAATATATTAAGGGGGGTTCTGGCCACTTTGACCCCCTAAGCGTTTTACGGAATTTGGAAACACCAGGCTGTGAAAATGAAAAGTTTCATTTCTTCCAATAAAATGTTGCTTTAGCCCCAAATTTTTCATTTTCACAAGGGGTAACAGGAGAAAAGCACCCCATAATTTGTTACCCATTTTCTCCTGAATACGGCAACACCCCATATGTGGTGGCAAACTGCTGTGGGGGCACATGGCAGGACTCAAAACAGAAGGAGCGCCATATGGATTTTGCAGAACAGATTTTGATGGATTGGTTTGCGGGTGCCGTTGATTTTTAACGTTTTGAGTTATTGTCTTATGTGGGGGCTCATTTTTTGCGGGACGAGATGACGGTTTGATTGGTACCATTTTGGGGTACATAAGACTTTTGGATCGCTTTGTATTACAGTTTTTGTGAGTCAAGGTGAAAAAAATAGCAGTTTTGGCATGGTTTTTTTTAAAAAAATTTTTACAACATTCACCTGGGGGGCTATCTCATGAAATATTTTTATAGAGCAGGTTGTTACGGACGCGACGATACCCAATATGTCTAACTTTTTTATTTTTGGAAAGTTTTACACATTAGATGCATTTTAGAACAGAATAAAATCTTTTTTTTGTGTTGCCCTTTTCAAAGAGCCATATTTTTTTCAGTTTTCAGGCGATTGTCTCAGGTAGGGTATCGTTTTTGCAGGACAAGATGACGGTTTGATTGGTACCATTTTGGGGTAAATACGCCTTTTTGATCGCCTGCTATTACACTTTTTGTGAGACAAAAAGGAAAAAATGTCTGTTTTGGCTTAGTTTTTTTTAAAAAATTTTTTACAGCATTCGCCTGGAGGGCCATCTCATGCAATATTTTTATAGAGCAGGTTGTTACGGACGCAGCAATACCCAATATGTCTAACTTTTTTATTTTTGGATAGTTTTACACATTAGATTTATTTTTTGAACAGAATAAAATCTTTATTTTGTGTTGCCCTTTTCAAAGAGCCATATTTTTTTCAGTTTTCAGGCGATTGTCTCAGGTAGGGTATCGTTTTTGCAGGACAAGATGACGGTTTGATTGGTACCATTTTGGGGTAAATACGCCTTTTTGATCGCCTGCTATTACACTTTTTGTGAGACAAAAAGGAAAAAAATGTCTGTTTTGGCTTAGTTTTTTAAAAAAAATTTTACAGCATTCGCCTGGGGGGCCATCTCATGCAATATTTTTATAGAGCAGGTTGTTACGGACGTGGCGATACCCAATATGTCTAACTTTTTTATTTTTGGATAGTTTTACACATTAGATTTATTTTTTTAACAAAATAAAATACTTTTTGTGTTGCCATTTTCTGAGAGCCATATTTTTTTTATTTTTCAGGCGATTGTCTTAGGTAGGGTCTCATTTTTTGCGGGACAAGATGACGGTTTGATTGGTACCATTTTGGGGTACATACGCTTTTTTGATCACCTGCTATTACACTTTTTGTAAGGCAAGGTGACCCAAAAATGTCTGTTTTGGCACAGTTTTTTTTTTTTTTTTTACTGCGTGCACCTGACGGGGTGGATCATGTGCTATTTTTATAGAGCCGGTCGATACGGACGCGGCGATACCTAATATGTCTATTTTTTTTTTCACTATTTTTTACAATTTTTTTTATATTATTTTGTAAAAATGACGTTTTTTTTGGGGGGGGAAACTTGAAACTTTTTTTTTTGTAAAACTTTATTTTTTTCACTTTTTTTAACTTTCTTATTTTACACTTTTTTTTCACTTTTGGGGGTCTGATCCCCTTACAATGCATTACAATACTTCTGTATTGTAATGCATTGGCTGGAAGTGTATTACTCAATGTAATACACTTCCAGCACACTGCCTGTGAGATCCAGGGGGCTGGATCTCACAGGCTTCCGTAGATAGCAGCCGGATGCCTAAGGAAGGCATTCGGCTGCTATCTCAGCCATCGGGTCCCCGTCACAGCAGCGCGGGGACCCGATGGCAACCCCTTCCCACCGCATGTGCCGCGGTCAGCGCTGACCGCGGCACATGAAGGGTTAATGCACCGGCATCGGTGTTTTCACCGATGCTGGTGCATACATCAGGGGTCCGGCTACTGGGCACAGCCGGACCCCGCCGCTAATCGGGCGGGCGCAGCTCCTGCACCCGCCCGATCAGCGCGCCGTAGCACTACGGCGCTGGTCGGGAAGTCACTTCCCGCAGCGCCGTACATGTACGGCGCTGGTCGGGAAGGGGTTAAAGCACAGAGAGCATCATGAAGACCAAGGAACACACCAGGCAGGTCTGTGATACTGTTGTGGAGAAGTTTAAAGCTGGATTTAGATACCAAAAGATTTCCCAAGCTTTAAACATCCCAAGGAGCCATGTGCAAGCGATCATATTGAAATGGAAGGAGTATCAGACCACTGCAAATCTACCAAGACCCGGCCGTCCCTCTAAACTTTCATCTCAAACAAGGAGAAGACTGATCAGAGATGCAGCCCAGAGGCCCATGATCACTCTGGATGAACTGCAGAGATCTACAGCTGAGGTGGGAGAGTCTGTCCATAGGACAACAATCAGTCGAACACTTCACAAATCTGGTCTTTATGGAAGAGTGGCAAGAAGAAAGCCATTTCTCAAAGATATCCATAAAAAGTCTTGTTTACAGTTTGCCACAAGCCACCTGGGAGACACACCAAACATGTGGAAGAAGGTGCTCTGGTCAGATGAAGCCAAAATCGAACTTTTGGAAACAATGCAAAACGATATGTTTGGCGTAAAAGCAACACAGCTCATCACACTGAACACACCATCCCCACTGTCAAACATGGTGGTGGCAGCATCATGGTTTGGGCCTGCTTTTCATCAACAGGGACAGGAAAGATGGTTAAAATTGTTGGGAAGATGGATGGAGCCAAATACAGGACCATTCTGGATGAAAACCTGTTGTAGTCTGCAAAAGACCTGAGAGTAGGACGGAGATTTATCTTCCAACAAGACAATGATCCCAAACATAAAGCAAAATCTAAAATGGAATGGTTCAAAAATAAACATATCCAGGTCTTAGAATGGCCAAGTCAAAGTCCAGACCTGAATCCAATTGAGAATATGTGGAAAGAGCAGAAAACTGCTGTTCACAAACGCTCTCCATCCAACCTCAAAGAGCTCGAGCTGTTTTGCAAGGAAGAATGGGCAAGAATGTCAGTCTCTAGATGTGCAAAACTGATAGAGACATACCCCAAGCAATTTGCAGCTGTAATCGCAGCAAAAGGTGGTGCAACAAAGTATTAATGCAAGGGGGCCGAATAATTTTGCACGCCCCACTTTTCAGTTTTATTATTATTACAAAAAAAGTTTAAATGATCCAATAAATTTCGTTCCACTTCACAATTGTGACCCACTTGTTGTTGATTCTTCACCAAAATGTAAAATGTTATATCTTTTTGTTTGAAGCCTGAAATGTGGCAAAAGGTTGAAAAGTTCCAGGGGGCCGAATACTTTTGCAAGGCACTGTATATATACTGAGACAGTTTTGACTAGATGTTCTGGGCTGGATTTTATTTGGACTGGTGGATAGGTTTTGGAAGTGGGATCTGCCAGTCCACACCCTTCCACTACAGGTGTTTCGGTTAGCTGAGGAGGTTGCAGGTGAGGCCTGCTAGTGTAATCATGCAGGGATAAAATATCCCTCTGTGTATGAGAGTTTTCGAGAGAGAGGGTCCCAGAGAACAGACCTGGAGAGGGCCCTTGTGGCCCCAGACAGGGAGGGCTGGGGACCACAAGGTTGAGAAAGCTTGCCGGGGCTCTGTGTGGTTTTAGCCAGGAGGGCTGCGGGGCCACAAGGCTTTGTAAAGCCTGAAGTTTGGGGGGCCCAGTGATGCCTATGGATAGAGGGTCTCACTGTCAGAGTCAGGAGGACTACTGGACCATCTCCCATCTCCCCCCAAAAGTGCTGGTGAGGTCACAGCCTGGAGGCTGCTGGACCATATGGCTGAGGAAGCCGGATCTAATACCGTGTGTGAACGGCGCTCTATAGGTATGTATTAGGTAGAGGCCAGACGGGCAGGTGTTTATTTGAATGTTTTCATGTGTGTTGGTGCCAAAGAGCGAAAATAAAGCACATTTTGGACGTGTGTCGGAAGATTTGTGATTGCGACCCCGTGAGAGAGAGTGATCCTTTACAATATATATACACGGTCTGGAATGGGTTAATGTTTTTTTTGTCATATCAAAGCAGACTGTGTATGGCCTGTTTATCTTTCAGTTACAAACTGTTACTGGACAATGTTACCTGGAAATGCTAAGGCTGGTGACTACCTTTTTCAGCAAGATGAGACTGGAATCTCCCTGTCTGCAAATTTCTCAACAAGCATCTGCCAAGCAGATGAATTGTTCAAACTGAAAAAAATGACCAGGTGTTCTGCAAGCAGCCCCAGTGAGATCACCGGACCCAAATATATGTCTTTTTCCTTTAGGGATAAAATATGTAAATGGGTATAAAAACAATATTTTTTTTTTTTTTTTAGGGGGAAGCATTTAGCACTAAAACATTTGGAATACTATAGGTAATTGCTATGACAGATCAGCAAAATGGTGCTATTGTACATGTGAGAGTCATATTAGTCAATATTAGGGATGAGTAAACTTTTGAAAAGTTCGGTTCGTTTCGCTTCGGCGAACTTTCTTGAATTTCGGATTCGTACGAACCGAACCTAAAACGAACCTTGCTATAAAGGCTGAATAATTGCTTCTACAATAATGGGAGTCAGATAGGGTATAGTTTCGTTTACTTGCAGTTGCTATTACAATGAAAAAAGTGGAAAAAATCCAAGTGACTTCAACAATGGCGACGCAAAATATACGCATATTTGAGAATTTACACTAATGCGTACGCTAATGCGAACATTCCCGCACAAATAACGAACATACAGTGTAGCGTTGTCAAAAGTACGCTACTTAACTGAATATGTACGCATTAGCATACTCATACACTGCGTCTGCGAACATTCCTACTCAAGTAACGAACATACAGTCTAGCGTTGTCAAAGGTACGCTACTTAACTGAATATGTACGCATTAGCGTACTCATACACTGCGTCTGCGAACATTCCTACTCAAGTAACGAACATACAGTGTAGCGTTGTCAATTGTACGCTACTTAACTGAATATGTACGCATTAGCGTACATTCTCAATAAATATGCGTATATTTTGCGTCGCCGTTATTTTAACCAGATTCGTTCCGAACTTTCTCAAAATTCGGTTCGGTGACGAACCGAACTTTTGGGAAAGTTCGTAACGAATCTGGTTCGTTACGGTTCGGTTCGCTCATCCCTAGTCAATATGTATTGATGTAGAAAAATAAAAACATTAGAGCTGTCTAAACACAGTGAAGCAAAACAAAAACTCTCTGCAACTAGTATTTCAAAATTGACTTTGATCTTAAATGTGTTTTTTTTTTTCTAATTTGCACCCCAGCCTGCAGTACCTATAGAAAACTCTGTACTCAACTGTTCTCTGCCACTCCTCTCTGGCTCTGTTCACTAGTCTTCTGTTAAGGGCTAGTTCACACTTTAGTTATATAACAGGTACAGATCTTTTCCTTATGTGTAGGCTTCACTCCTGGCTTTGACTCACAATAACTGATGGAAATAACTGACCAAATAACTGATGTGTGAACTGGACCCAACTTCTGAATGAACAGGTTCAAATGTGTGACGCTGCAGCCAATGAATGGCCTCAGTGGTGACATGTGACCCAGCAGTGGCCTACCGCATTGGACAAACCCTTTAAGGGGTTTGAATGCTTTGCTAGGGTATATGCATGGAGTTTGTATGTTCTCCCATTGTTTGTGTAGGTTTTGTCCATTTTCTCAGGACTGTGTAGGTTTTCTCCCAGTTTCCTCTCACACTCCAAAAACATACTGAAAGGGAACTAAAATTGTGAGGTCCATTGGGGACTGTGAGTGATGATAATGTCTGTAAAGTGTTACAGAATATGTCAACACTATATAAGGGAGTAAATAAAATAATAAAGTAAATGAAATGCAGTTGCTTTGTGATTATGCTGTGATTTTGGGGGATTTTAATGTTTTATTGTTTTCAAATCTTAAAGAGAACTTGTCACCAAAAAATGCATGTGCAGGTGCCAACCGGCAAGTAAAGCTGCATCCCGGTGATCAGTGATGAGCCACATGTGGATCCCGCTGCCAGTCTGCATTGCATATGGGCAGCCTGGTGGGGCAGATTATTAGTCCGGGCTTGCCGTGCTTATATCCCTGCACTTGAATTCTGACTATGTGCTTGGATTCCTCTATTTTACTACGTGGTATTGACACTTGGCTTTGTTTGTAACTTTCTACCCTGTTTGTACCACCAGACTGCCATTACTCCGAAGATACAAACTGACTATTCAAAGCAGTAAAGTTCAAATCCCTGTTGAACTGTGAAAACCTCCAATAATTTAGATTGTGCTAACCAACATGATCAGTGGAAATTCTGAATGTAGAATGTCTAGCTGTAAAAGGATGCTTTCACACATAGGTTTTTGCTGCCATTTTTTTCTGTACTCTTTTGCGCTTTTTGTCTCTTTTTTTTTTTTAAATAAAATAGCAACTCCAGATGGTAGCTGAAGGTTTATGGGAAATATAAAGTGCAGGACAAACAAGCTTTGTTTTCATACTGGCCTTGTTAATTAGGAGGCATTTTATTCATTGTTGCTTCTTTTCAACAACACAGTAGTTCTTGGTATTCTGTTGGGTGGTTTCAGATCATCTTCTCAATAGAGCAAGAAAGACATCAATAAAAAATAGTATGCAAACACACTGAGGAGCATTTATCAATAAATGTATACCACCATTGTGGCATTACAAATTTTTGCAACTTTTTAAGCTTCTCTACACTTTAAAAAAAGGGTTGAGGCATATTGGGAGAGGCAGGGCATTTGACGGCCTGCTGCATTTACTGTAACTGAGGCTGGCATAAATTTTAGTTTCTGGTACAGGGAGTGTCAGAGATTACCTAATTTATTAAGTGCCATCTCTTCTGTCACTTAACCACCTAACTGTTTTGACCGAGTGCGGCGCGGGCAGTGGGAAAAGTAAGTAACTAGAAGGGGGGAGGGATGCTTTAGATGGTGATATCTCCTGAATGGTAGCAGCTAGAAACATGCAACTGGGCTTGTTTGAAAGCAGACAGTCTTTCGTACAAGACCAAATAAGGCAAGCAACAGAGGAGAAATCACTGTTAGAAATCGAGTTGGGAATAATAGCTGGTAAAACCAGTTTTTTACTCTCACTTTCAGCTGCATTTACAGCATCCTGATTTCTACCAGTGATATCTTCCTCTGTCCTGAACATATTGCTATTATCCTGGTATTTTGGACAGCTTGAATGTCATCTTTCAAACAAGACCAGTTGCATGTTTCTATCTGCTACCATTCAGGAGGTAGAAGCAACTAAAGCATCCCCTCCAGTTAGCTACTTTTCCCACTGTTGGAGCAGTTAATAAATTTAGGTTCATCTTACTCCAGCACACAGGGAATCAAGACTGGCATATTGGAAAGTTAGTCTTGATAAATCTCCCTACTGTTTGTGAAAATGCACAATGTTATTCAAGACTTTTAAACCCCCCCCCCAACACAACCCAACAGATCAACAGATAAAAAGCATACAGCACATACTTAAATACATGTGGGATATGCATGTCCATGAATATGATACATTCATGCATACATATAACATTTGCACATCAGGACACATACATGCGTACATACATTCAGTGTATTTGATTGGACACGCAATTCCTGTAGGCTAATGTCTCGTTTAGACTGCCCAATTATCTGGGAGGTTCTTGGGATTGAGCGTTCCTAAGAACACTTGTTCCTGATAATCTGACTATCGCAAGGTGCCACAGATTACCAGATGAACAAGCGAAACACTTGGGTGAAATAATTGTTGGTTTGGTCACCTCTATCGTAGTTTCTAGGCATCAGATTGTGTTGTCTAAAAAATGATCTGCTACAAAGAAGAAATGGAGCTGCATGAGGACAGGATAGCAGTAGCATTTGTTCATCCTCATACTGTGGAGGTGATAGCTGTATGTAAATGCAGCTCCTTTGTCAGGAAGGAACGCTTCGTTTTGTCTGCTCCTTGGTTCAGTGTAAATGCGCCTTCAGTTTTAAGAAACTCACTAAAGCAAATCTGATTGTACTTGTATCTGATTAATTAGTTTTGTTCTACCTGCTGTTTCCCTCCCTTTGTATAACATGATAAAAGTACTTGATTTGAAACATTGAATTATTTGACAGCTGACAAAGTACAAAGTCATACTTTACAAAAAAAAAGACTTCAGTTAAGTGATCTGAGCAATATACAGTACTTGTTGTTGACATATCATAATTCACACATTTCCTGGAGTCTAAATATTGATATTATTATTACAACCAACAGCTTGTCAGCTGAACCCGGATATAACCATATTTTCACCCAGGCAGCCCCCCTGACTTGAGCATTGGAGCAGTTCATGCTCCAATGCTCTCCTTTGCTCTGCGCTGAATTGTGCAGGGAAAAGGCATTTTCAGGAGTTCCTGTGATGAACCGGACACTCCAAAGGGCTGCCAGGTGGAGGCTTCCGTCCAGAAGTGAGCCCAGTGACATCACCAGCACTGATGGGCAGGATTTAGCGTTGCCCTAGCCTGTAAAATAGCTAGGGCAGCACTAAAGCCGGCCCATCAGAGCCGGTGACGTCACTGAACACACTGCCGGGCGGCAGCTTCCCTCCGGCAGTGTGTTGTAAATAAGAAAGCCCTTGACCTGCGCGATCCAGGGCAATTTCCCACTTTTTTTGCCATCATCAACACTTTTCTGAAATGAGGCATTGCATGGGTGGGGAAAGGGGCATGGTCAGCTTCCCAACAAATGTATCTTTATTTATGCCACTTTTTTGGTGTAAACTAATCCAGAAATCTGCAGCAGCTCTGAGCTGTCACAGACTTCTGGTTAGGCACACTGACTGCAGGAGGATGAACCTAAATTAGGTGCATCCTTTGACAGTGCAGGGAATATCAAGACCAGTGCAGAAAAACGGCAGTCTTGATTAATCTCCCCCAATTGCTCCAATAGAAGCCCACAAGCTGTCAACGCTGAATAGCATGGTTCAATGACAACAAGTGAAACTCCATTGTAACATCTACAGTATAAAAATCAATGTCTGTCTGTACTCTATAGGCATCCAAGTGTCTGAACCGTTGGGCACCACATTTGGTACATAGGTACATCAGATGTCTGTAAAGGTTTCCATAAAGGTCTCAGCTCGCTAGCATGTACCGTTCTCAAGATATCCCCAAAATACAGTATGCATAGTATGTATTAGCCAATATTTCACTGTTAAAGAGGCAGGAATCTTTGGAGGTCACTGTTAAGGGGCTGGGGTGCTGTGGAGGTAACTGTTAAAGGAGTGGGGAGCAGCTCAAGTTACTTTTAAGGGGACAGGGCACTGTGGAGGTCAAAGTTAAAAGGGCAGAGCGCTGTGGAGGACAATGTTATGGGGAATAGTTAATAACATAAACTGGGTAAAAAAAAAAAAAAAAAAAGGGCATGGATCGGTTTCCTTGGAATAAATCCAATAAACATTTTTTTAGTATATACATAAAAGTAACCCTCCTACAAAGTAAATGCCTGAACAGAGTAAAGCTGTATGAAATAAAATAGCTGACTAGGAAAAACAAATCTTATTCCTATCAATATTGTCCATAATATTGGTTTCCTGTACCTCCTTTAGTTTCAGCCCACAGATCTGTGATCACATAATTGCTTCAACTGTATAAACAGATGCTAACCTATAAGTTTAAAAAAAATATATTAAAAAAAGTAAATAATAGGCAACAATTATAACAACTAGTAAAGCAAAATTCATAAAATTTGTTTTGGTTCTGATTTGGCAGTCCGATTTGATGCAGTCCGATTTGATGCAGTCCAAGCAAATTTGACAAGACTCAAAAGTGTGCCAATTGCTCTAAAAAAGTCATGTATGATGTTTAGGTGACTCTTAGGACTGTGTTCAACATCTCCAAACTCTTTAACATGAAAAGAACATTGGGTCACTTGTCATTGTGGGTGGTCATGAGTGATTTTGATTAAAATATAGAAGCTGATACTAGAGATGAGCAAATTTCTCTAAATTAGTTTTGGTTCTGATTCTAATGATTTGGGTACAAATAAATTTGCATCCTAAAATAAAAATACTCTAATTGTCTTGAAAAGTTGTGTATGACAACGAGGTCTGCTAGGTCTGTATCCAACCCCTTTTAAACTCTTTAACTCTAAGACAGCATTAGCAATGTCAAAGTGACAGTATATGGTTATGAGTAATGATGGTAACAAATAGCGTGTTTAAAAACACACTGGCATTCTGGGATATGTGTCAGATATAAATACAGAAGATATAACTAAGGTGGCTGTGGGACGTTTATTATATATTGCAAGAAAGTTGATAGCTCAACATTGGATTCAGGCTAGTGGTCCAACGATAGAGGAGTTTATAAGTAAGGTTAATACCATACTTGTGTATGAGAAGGCTGTATTTTTAAAAAGAGGTTGTCCCCTTAAGTATGAGAAACTGTGGGAGAAATGGCTAATATTCAGGAGACTGAATAATTAGAAGGGATTGAGTGGGTGGCCGGCACTGGAATGGGGGGTGGACAGAACTGGTAGGGAAGGGAGGGTTAAACAAAATCTGACATGATGACTGTGAGTTATGATGAGAATATGTGACTCATTCATGACAAATAATTGTGCCGAGATGTTTGAAAAGAGTTTAAATTCTGTAACAAGATTGACAAAATCAATAAAAAAGAACTGATTAAAAAACACACACTGCAGATTTGTTATTTTGAAAAACAGTAAAAAATTATACCTTTGGGATAAGATGTCTACTGGTGTATATAGACATAGGATGATGTTGGAAGAAGCAATAGCTCGATTTGAAAATTTATGCAGCCTGCAAAACTGTAAGAACTGTGGAAATTGCAAAACTGTGCAAGATCTACTGGTCTATAAATGCTGAGAAATGTAAGTGAATTGCTTGAATTTTAATTGCCACTAAAAGCACTGTTCTACTGTTAAAACTAGCCTAGTCATGTCATTGCCTTCACTTCGGGGAAATCCACCAAGGTCACCCTCACCTAATACCAGGCATAAGCACCTGAGTAACTTCGTCCATCCCGTTCAGCCTGATATCTTGCAAGTTGATCCAGAGGAAGGCAACAATCCAATGAGGAAGAAGCCAATTTTGTCCATTTTAGGGAATAAAAAGTCCTTCCGGACTCCAATTGGGCAATCAGAATAGCTCCTTGTATCAACAAACTCTCTGCAAATCTAATAACTACAACTTATAATATTATTATACTCCAGAAATACATTCAGGCCCCTCTTGAACTCTTTTAGTGAACTTACCATCACCACCTCCTCAGGCAAAGAGTTCCATAGTCTCACTGCTCTTACCGTAAAGAATCCTCTTCTATGTTTGTGTACAAACCTTCTTTCCTCCAGACGCAGAGGATGTCCCCTCGTCACAGTTACAGTTCTGGGGATAAATAAATGATTGGAGAGATCTTTGTCCTGACCCTTGATATATTTATACATTGTTATTAGATTTCACCTCAGTCGTCTTTTTTCTAAAGTGAATAACCCTAATTTTGATAATCTTTCAGGGTACTGTAGTCCATCCATTCCAGTTATGACTTTAGTTGCCCTCCTCTGAACCCTCTCCAGCTCTGCCATGTCTGCCTTGTTCACAGGAGCCCAGAACTGTACACAGCACTCCATGTGTGGTCTTACTAGTGATTTGTAAAATGGCAGTACTATGTTCTCGTCACGGGCATCTATGCTCCTATTGATGCACCCCCTAATCTTATTGGCCTTGGAAGAAGCTGGCTGACACTGGTTTCTACAGCTTAGCTTGCTGTTCACTAAAATTCCTAAGTCTTTTTCCATGTCAGTGTTACCTAGTGTTTTACCATTTAGTATGTACTGGTGACTTGCATTATTCCTTCCCATGTGCATAACCTTACATTTGTCAGTGTTAAACCTCATCTGCCACTTCTCTGCCCAAGCCTCCAATCTATCCAGATGCATCTATAGCAGTGTACTGTCCTCTTCTGTGTTAATTAGTTTACACAGTTTAGTGTCATCTGCAAAAATTGATATTTTACTGTGCACGCCTTCTACAAGATCATTAATAAATATATTGAAGAGAATAGGGCCCAATAATGACCCCTGTGGTACCCCACTAGTGACAGTGATCCAATCTGAGTGTGTACCATTAATAACCACCCTTTGTTTTCTATCGCTGAGACAGTTACTTGGCTTGATAAATCCTTTCCCCCCTCTATACATGTTTCGCTTACTTTTGGAGGGGCATTATTTTAAGTAGATAGGTACATACATTATATGGGCTAAAATATTGGAACACAACTCTTTGAAATCATTGAATTCAAGTTTTTGATTCTGTCCCATTGCCACAGGAGTAGAAAATCAAGCACCTAGCCATGCTGTCTGTCTTAACAAACATTTATGGAAGAATGAATCATTCTAAACAGCGTGCGGTACTGTAATATTATGTTACTATTGCAACAAATCAGTTTTGAAATTTTCTCCCTCCTAGATACAGTATTCCATCATCAGCTATGTGTGGTATAACTGCAAATTGGAAACACAGAAAGTTAGTCACAAAATGACAGACCACGTAAAGTAACAGAGCAGGGTTGCAGAGTGCTGAGGCACATACTGCAGTACATAAAAGTCACCAACACTCCGCTGAATCAATAACTTCAGAGTCCTAAATCTCATCTGGCATTAACATCAGCACAAAAATTGCAAGCTGGGTGCTTCATGGCATGGTTTTCGATGATGCAGCTGCATACAAGCCTTACATCACCAAGCACAATGCTAAGTATCCGATGGAGTTGTGTAAAGCCCACCGCCACTGGTCTCTCGAGCAGTAGAAACATGTTCTGGGAATAATGAATCATGATTCCCTATCTAGCAGTCTGATGGGCAAGTGTGCATTAGGCAAATGGCAGGAGAACATAAGTTTCCTGACAACATTAAAGGGGTTGTCCGAGTTATGAAAAAAAAATAGTACTGTAAATCTGATGGGAAGCAATATATAACTAAGTTAAGCAAGTTTTAGGCAAACAAAAATCTATATTTCCTCATTCCCTGGTTCTCCTCTGGCCTTTGTTTACCTGCAGTAATAACAATCTTTGTACAATGACACTGCTGATCTCCCCCTACCTTTCTTGTACAATACAATACTTTGCAGATCTCCTCCAGATCAGCTCTGTGTCTGTAGGGTGAGGAGGGCAGATCCTGTGTCTCTTTACATCTGCAGCTGCTGTTGTAAAGCCTTCAGTGTGTTCTGGATGAAGGGGTTAATGTTTTATCTGAAAGAATTCAGGGAGAGAGCAGATAGCAGCAGCGGCAGAGCAGGGGGCGTGGCCGTCACAGTGACATCTCGTGTACAGGCCGTTATCTCTTGGTGCATGAATACAAGATTAGCAGGCAGGGAAACTGACATCACAGGTCATGTGACCCTGAGTGTAATCTGAGAAATCAGCAAGTTTAGAAGCAGAAAGTGTATGGAAAAGCTGTTGTATTTGACTAGTTAGAAACATACAAAGGACAAAAAAATAACTCGGACAACCCCTTTAAGCTAAGTGTAAGGTCATGGTCAGGGGGAATATTATTATATGGTTATGTTTTAGAGTTTGATCCAGGCTTCAGCATACTAAGACATTTTGGATATGTATATGCTTCCAATTGTGTGGGAACAGTTTAGGGAAGGCCCTTTTATTTTCCCTAGTTCAAAAAATTAGTTCCATGAAGGAATGATGGGTAAGTTTGGTGTAGAAGAACTCACATAGAGTCCTGACCTCAACCCCATTGAACACCTTTGGCACAAACTACAATGAAGATTGCAAGACAGGCCCTCTCATCTATTAAAGGTGTCTGACTTCACAAATGCTCTTTTGGATAAATTGTCAAAAGTTACCACAAAGTCCAAAACCATGTAGAAAGCCTCCCCTAAAGAGTTTAAGCTGTTTTTGCTGAAGGAAGCAATTCCATGTTAAGATCTATGAATTTAGAATGGGATTTCATAAAAGCTTCTGTAGGTATAATGTGTAGCATTTCCAATACTTTTGTCCATATAGTATATGTGACACTTATAGTCAAATTTTAAGTTTGAACTAGAGGATCACTTTAACAAGGGCTGGAAATACTCATGACTTCCAAGTAATGACATTCCTGAACACAGAGATCCACATGGCACTATACAATTACGGCATTCTAATTAGGAAATGCACACACAACAGGAGCAAAAATACTATTATTTCTTTCAAGACAAACAGATATTGTACTCTCAAATATACATTAAGAGGGGCATTTATCTTTTGAGATAGTTTTCATATCCTTTTAAAGGTGGATTTAGACAGGCTGAATGAGCGGCTGATTGTCGGGAAGGAAGCGCTCCTTCCTGACAGTTGGCTGCTTGTTTATTAAAGGAGACCACACATTTACATGCAGTGATCTCCTTCACTGTATTCACTGTTCTTCATACAGAATCATGGTTTCTAAGCAGCAGACCACTGTTTAGACCACATGATCAGAAGCCATGATCGTTGGTGTCTGCACAAGCAACAGGATCACCCAATGAATGAGCGTTTTGCTCGTTTGTTGGGTGATCAACAGCACATTTAGGCGGCCAGATGATCAGAAATGGTAATGTCCGATAATCTGTAAGATTACTGATGCATCTAAATGCAGCAACCGGGCTGCAGGGGCGATATGTGAGTGTAGTGATGGTGAGCCGATAGGGGTAGTAGTATTCACGGTTCTGCAGCTCCCTGGGCCGGCATGTAGTGATTGGAAGGTTGACACCAGTTCCTTCGGGGCATTTTCTAGTTGGTTCAGGGGCTCCCACCAGATGGTGGTTAAGGTGCTCTTGGTGGTCTGTGTTTAAGGTGCCATGAGGCAGCGCCCCTGTTTGTCGTGACGCTAGCACCGTTAGGTAGAAAGGATAAGTAATCGATAGTAGTAAACAACAGAACTTTTACTTATAAAGTTGCCTTGAGGTAAATCTTCACAATAGGTGCTTTATCTTACAATCAGTTGAGCAAGCTGCAAATTCCCTTATCAGGCTTGGCAATAAGGACATTAAAGTTTTCCTTTGGTAGATATGCGAGAGTTCCTTTCTAACCCTCTTCACTATGTCCACACTCTAGAAGCAAACATTAGATATAATTAATTCTTACTTGTAATTAGCCATCTCCCTAAGGACAGGCAAAACTTTTCTGCTCCATTGTTTGCACTGGTTGCTTTCAGATAAACTGGTCCACGCTGTCCATAGAGGTATGTGGTAATAGACAACTTTGCGCCTAGTCATCCGGCTGTGTCCAGGTGCTTTTAGGCTTCTCCCGGTCACTGGTGCTGTGGAGTCCATAAGCTAATGCTGCTCCTATCTCCACTAGTCTTGCTCTGTATCCTGGTTGCTCTGGTCTGGGCTAGGTAGCTTTAAAGGGGTTCTCCGGGAAATAAGAAAATTAAAATACTTAAATATTACTTCATGATAAAAATATTCCCATATGCCTTTCATTAGTTATAATGCCTCGTTTTGTTTAGGGAGCGATCATTAGGAAAAACAAAACGGCTGCTGTCCTATTAGTACACACAAAACCTGTCCTCAATCACAATGTGGACAAGTTACTTCACAACACTGAGGTAAAGAGCTGCCTCATCCTCCTCTCTGCTCTGCTTGTCAGGGATTATGATCCTGAATACAGAATATAAGATCTTCAGCTGAATCTCTGTAGGAATGGAGTCCATTAGGAGACATGACGTACAAAGAGGAGGTGGGGATGTGGTAATGAGCAGCAGCACTTGTCTCCATTGCCACAGTCTGTCCTGTCCATCCTCTCTGTACTTCATGTCTCCTCTTGAACTCCATTCCCACAAAGATTCAGCTAAATATCATATTAAACTGTATTCAGGATCATAATGCCTGACAAGCAGAGTGGAGGATGAGGCAGCTCTTTACCTCAGTGTTGTGAAGAAACTTGTCCTCCTGTGTGATTAGGACAGGTTTTGTGTGTAATAATAGGACAGCGGCCATTTTGTTTTTTCCTTATCATTGTTCCCCAGACAAAACAAGCCAATATAAGTAATGAAAGGTATTTGGGAATAGATTTATAATAAAGTAATATTTACGTATTTTCATTTTCTTAATTCCCGGAGAACCCCTTTAAAGATGTTAGCCACACTCCCTCAGCTTGGCCAGGGCCAAGGGCTAAGATGGCAGCTACATACTGGACTGTCTTCTCCTACTCCTCCTCTGAACTGGTTCTAATCTGCACTGCCACTCCCTATGTTATATATGTGTAGTGAGGTCACCACCTAGTGGCGTATAAAATGTATAGCAGCTACCAGCCTGCTAAGGAACTTGCATCTAAAAGGTACATTAAGTATAACAATGGCATGGCATATACAAATAGTTTAAAGTGCCCACTTTTACACGACAAATGGGACACTGCATAAATGCAACTTAAAAGGGTTGTCCGGGTTCAGAGCTAAACCCGGACATACCCATATTTTCACCCAGACAGCCTGCGTGACAACAGCATCAGATCATTTCATGCTCCGATGCGCTCCCTTGCCCTGTGCTGGATTGCGTAGGGCAAGGGCTCTTTTGTTGACAATAACAGACTGCCAGGCAGAGGCTTCCGCCCGGTAGTGTGTTCAGTGACGTCACCGGCTCTGATAGGCCGGCTTTAGCGCTAAAGCCCGCCCATCAGTGCCGGTGACGTCACTGGTCTCACTGCTGGGCGGAAGCCTCCGCCTGCCAGAGCCCGTTTTGTCACCGGGACTGGGCTAAATGCTCCGATGCTCTTGTCAGGCAGGCTGCCTGGGTGAAATTTAGGGTATGTCCGGGTTCAGCTCTGAACCCAGACAACCTCTTTTACTCTGGTTTTATTTGTGTGATTGAACCAAATTTGGAAATGATCCACAATTGTCAGGTACTTAGTGCAACTGCATTGTGTTGTATGACTTGGCCTTAAAAAATACATCAGGGGGCTACCTGGTGGAGGATGCAACTTTTGTGCGACATTTCAAGTATTTCAAATAGAAAATGTGCCATAATTCAGGTCTAATCTTACTTTTCTGCCCTAAGCACAGATCACTTTGAAAAGTGGCGTTTTCTAAGTGTTGCATAAATGTTGCAAAAAAAGTGCCAACTTTCATGTCCTGTGACATTTTTACACTAAAAACCTGACGTATCTGGTTTGATAAATGTCCCCCTAAGCATTTATAATTTGCACTACAGATGTGACACTGAAAGCTCAACTTTGTATGAATACCTTGAATATATTTATTAGTATCAGCATTGTTTTTTTTATAACTATTTTATTATTAGCCATAAACATAATTGAAAACAATATAAGAAAGGAAGCACTGCCTTCATAATACAATATAAAAGTGGTTAATACTTTGTAAGGAGACACTGAAGGACAGATACAAGCTATCAAAAAGTAATCAAATGTAGAAATCAGAAGCCATAAAAGGTGCCCTGGGAACTGGATTCAAGAACTTGGATAAGTGAAGTGCGAATTTGCTAAGAATGATAAGTGAATAACATGAGAAATCACAGAAAAACTGCTATCTAAGTTGAAAGTGTGTAAAAAGGTGACACACAATGTTCATGAAGGTGATAGATTTGGCTCTAAAAGGGTAAAAATATAGTGAAAGGATCATTTGAGTATAATCTTATAACCTGTGGAATTATGTATCAAGATCTTGCAGATATCATTTAGCTTTCAGTTGCCTTCTCAATGGACAGGAATCATTACACTGTGAAGGTGGTCATTTTATTGGAATTCATTCTGCTATCCTGTACTGTAACAATTTCTCTCCATGGGCAGCAGTGCTGCTCTCAGCAGTAAGCCAGATGTACAATCTGTAATAGGCTAAGCAAGTAAGACATGGTGAGTAGTTTTACTGATCTAGCATCTTGGGACCTGAAATGAGTACAGTGCAGTCTATGACTTTAATACTTCAAGGAGACTTAGTAATAAGTGATACTCAGATAATAAGATTTAATAAAGCTGACAAGGGTTTATATTATTACAGTCAAGTGACTAATTATCACTTGTGATTAAATTCCCATTGGTAGAATATATAGTTTCAGTTTATTAATTCACTTGCCATGAACAAGAAAAGGGCATTCATGTCCTTAAAGGGAATGTATCATAATTACATCATTTATTGTTTAAAAATTTTAAAGGGAATTTGTCACCTGAAAATTGCCTATTCTTTTGATAAAATGTTTACGTTCAACAGATTTTTAAATAATTTGTGTTGATATTTTTCATTTTCCATCTCACAACTCAAATGTAACCCCTTAAAGGGGTGTTCCAAGATTTTGATACTGATGACCTATCCTCCTGTGAGCACTGCTGCCTTCGTGCAGCTTACCAAGCACAGCGTTGTACATTGTATAACGGCTGTGCTTGGTATCGCTTTCAGCCACATTCACTACCAAGCACAGACGCTATAGAATGTATAGTGTTGTGCTTGGTAAGCATGGAGAAGGCCGCACTGCTCACAGGAGCACCATTACCTTCTCAAACTAGGCCCTCGGGTGCTCTAATTTGTAAAAACATACAGTAAGTTTCCAGTGTGGACATCTTCTTAGTATACTTGGCCCCTCTGTATGGTTTGAACACATGCTCAATTCCCTGAAAGGAAAAGGAGGAAAAATCTCCCTGATGAACATCCCTGTTTAGACAGAGCAGAAATATTTGGGGTAATTTATCAAAATGATGTAAAGTAGAACTGGCTTAGTTGCCCATGGCAACCGATCAGATTCCACCTTTAATTTTCTAAAGGAGCTGTCAAAAATGAAAGGTGGAATCTGATTGTTTTTTATGGGCAACTCAGCCAGTACTGCTTTACACCATTTTAATTATTGACCCCAATTATCTCTGTTTGAAGACGCATCAGACATAAATCGACACAGATGTTCCTTCGGGGCATTGAGTGTATATCCAACATTGTGCTTATGACAAGCATGACAACAGGCCAAATATACTACATAAATAGTATTGCAGTTTATATATGTCAGGTCTGGTCACCGGAGAACATAGGTTTTCTATTTTTGCTTGGTAATTCTGAGTTTTTGTATGTTTCTGTTTAGTGCCTACACCTTGCCTTTAACCATGTTCACACTGTGGAGTTGTATTGGAGCCAACGCCCATCTTCATGTTTTTGTTTGTCTACATAGGGTTAATACTCAGGTGCTGGGCTGAGTGGCTTCTCAGAATCTGGTCCATTCAGAACCTGGGGGTGGGATATCTTCCTGCATAAATACCTGCCTTCTTCTCTGGTCTTTGCCGGTTTTTGCAAATCCTTGCTATACCTGCTTGTGCGTTTGTATCGTGTGTATCCTGACTGCTATATTTGACCCTTGGCTCGTACCTGACTACTCTACCGTCTTCTGATTTGGCACTTACGTTATCTCTGGTTTACTGGCGCGGCTAGTTGACTTTTCATCAGTGTATTGTTCGTCTCTGTTTGTTTTCCCTTTTCCCTGCACCTTAGTCAGTGTAATTGCAGTCCTCGTGGTTGTCGCCGTGTCACCTAGGACACGGAGGCAATTAGGCAGGGACAGGGGTTGGGGAGAGCTCAGGAATCACATCCCCCTTTTCTGTGTACCCCAACCATGACAATATAGCTCTGCAATACAAACGTCTCACTTGTAACAAAGGATAAAATTTATTGGGAACTGTTCACAAAGGGACACAGTACACCTTGCTTCCACATCCATAGGAGCCCGTATACCACAACCATGTGTGCCTGTGTGGGTGACTTTCTAAAAAAAAAAAAAAGGCTGGGGGACAAAATATATCCTAGTGTGCTCACTTTATTGGATACACATGTACCCCCGCCCCACCCTGATATCACAGAACTGAAACCTGGATACTGCTCCAGAATAGAATGGAGCAAACCAATTGTCTCGTGCAATGAGGGGAGCCATGATGTCATGACTCCTGTCATTGCATGAGGATAAAATGTCAAAGCTGTGGTGTGATGATGATATTAACTTACCCGCATAGTGGATTATCCCAAGGCCTGGCATGAGACTTGAAGGACCATCTTGATTGGAGAATCGTCCAACGGAAGATCCAGGTGCACCTGTAAAAGAAGAGGAACAACAGTAAGAGCGCATTCGCATTGGGGGTTAAGTCGCTCAAATGAGCGAACTACGATTTAATTAAATTAATTGGTTAATGTTGATTGGTAAATAATAATTATAAAAATAAATAAATATAAGTAACATGGTAAGCTTCACGGCCATTAATACGCAGAAAAAGTATGGATTAACAATGATAAAATAAAATAACGTTTGATCATTTAAGTTGTGGAGTGATAATTATTCATAATGTTTTGGTTAAAATAAACATGGAGGATATGACATCACAATATTTCTGAATGATATCTGTTATCTGTTTAAATTGTCTTCTGTAGGATGTAACAAAGGTTATCTGTCAATGTTCAGCAATGGATATCTCTGTTGGGATATTTTTACTACTTATATTTTTCTTTATAGATGTATTATAATGACAGATGAGCAAAGTTTTGAAAAATCAATTCTGACGATTTGCCAAATTTTTCCCCAAAAAACTGTAAGTTTGTGTAGACGTCACTGTTTATTTCTCCCTTCTCCTGATCCATCAGAAGAAAAACCCCATAAAACGGATCCTTTCATTTGAGCATCCATCTTCACACATTCAGTATTTGGTCAGTAACTGATTAGTATTGGTAAGGCCAAAAAAAAACTGGAGTGGGTCCAAAACAGAGTTGACACGTGATGGGAATATTTGCGTGTCCTATCTGTTTTAAAAACTAACTCCTGTTTTGTCTTCCAAATCATGGTCAAATTATGATGCAAAATACTTGCCATGTAATAGAGGCCTTATGGATGCTCCAAAGACAGGATTTGTTGTCTTTTTCATTTTTAGATTCTTCTGACATCAGAAAAAGGGTAAAATAACAGTAATGTTAACAAGGCCAAACAGGGATACTAGTGGCCCCATCACAGAATGGTGAGGGTGGCAACAGCATGAGGAGTCAATATATTGGCCCAGTCACAGAGTGGTGAGGGTGACAACATCATAAGAAATCTAGTGGTCTGGTCACAGATTTTGGAAGGTGGAAGAGCCTCTGATCTTTGGTGGTCCTTGAGGTGTCTACTCCAATGCAACTTGTGCTTTGCGGTTAGATGCTGGATCATGCAGGTGGTGCTCAAGTTCAGAACATTTATGCCTTGCTTCAGGCTCTGACTACACAGCTTCAACACACTGCCTGAAGAACTGCCACGTCAGGGATCTCCTTTGCACTGGCTTTGGTGTCCTATGTCTCTTGGAGCGTTGGGCAGTAGCAGGCATAGTGGCTGGGGGACAGCCGCTCTTCTTTTGCAACCAGCTCCCTCTTTTACTCTGAGGCTGGCACTGTGTGCCCCCCTCCTCTTCCTCAGAACTGCACACATCACTGGCATGACTTGGATGCCATGTGAAGTCTAGGACCTCATTATTCTCCCAATCATATTTCCCCCACTCCTCATCCCTGCCCTCCTGGCAGGGCCGGACTGGCCGTCTGGCACTTCTGGCAAATGCCAGAAGAGCCGCTGCCCTCCGTGGGCCGGTCCCGTCCCCCCTTGCAGGGCCGCACCGCCAATTAGCCAGGTGCGGCGCGGCCCTGCGCACAGATGGGGGCGGCGGCGGGGAAGAGGGAGATGAGCGCTTCCATTGTGGAAGCGCTCATCTCCATAGTCATCTGTATCGCCGTCCTCAGGATGCCTGTATTGTACTGTGGGGCAGGGGAGGGAGAGGCGTCTCCCCTGCCCGTTCCTCCTCAGAGGCCGGCTCAGGCGGAGCGATGACGTCATCATGCCGCCTGAGCCGTACAGCGCGGGACACAGGCCGGAAGAGGCCTGCATCGCATCGTTGCCAGCACCATGGAGGTAAGTATAAGTATTATTTTTTTTTTTATTGTAGCACGGACCGGAGCTCTATTGGGGGCACTGGGGGCATTTTTACTGGCACAATGGGGCATTTTTACTGGCACAATGGGGCACTGGGGGCATTTTTACTGGCACTGGGGGCATTTTTACTGGCACTGAGGGCATTTTTACTGGCACATAGGGCATTGGGGGCATTTTTACTGGCACTGGGGGCATTTTTACTGACACTAGGGGCATTTTTACTGACATTGGGGCATGGTACTGGTACTGGAGGCATTTTTACTGGCACATGGGGGCACTGGGGGCATTTTTACTGGCACTGGGGGCATTTTTACTGGCACATGGGGGCATTTTTACTGGCACTGGGGGCATTTTTACTGGCACTGGGGGCATTATTACAGGCACTGGGGCCATTTTTTCCTGGCACATAGGGCACTGGGGGCATTTTTCACTGGCACATTGGGGCACTGGGGGGCATTTCTTACTGGCACTTGGGGGCATTTATTTATGGCATGGGGTACTGGGGGCATTTTTACTGGCACATGGGGGCATTTTTACTGGCACTGGGGGCATTTTTACTGGCACCTGGGGGCATTTTACTGGAACTGGGGGCATTATTACAGGCACTGGGGCCATTTTTACTGGCACATGGGGGCACTGGGGGAATTTGTTACTGGCATATAGGGCACTGGGGGCATTTCTTACTGGCACTGGGGGCATTTCTTACTGGCACATGGGGGCACTGGGGGCATTTCTTATTGGCACTGGGGGCATTTCTTACTGGCACTTGGGGGCATTTATTTATGGCATGGGGCATTGGGGGCATTTTACTGGCACTGGGGGCATTTTTCTGGCACATGGGGGCACTGGGGGCATTTCTTACTGGCACATGATTTTGGGGGGAAACATCTGGCGCATTATTGGGGCATTTCTTACTGGCACATAATTTGGGGGGCATCTATGGGTGGGGAGCACTTCTTACTGGCACATTATTGGGGTGAAATTTTGGGGGCACTTCTTACTGGCACATTGGAAGCATTATTACTTCTGGGGCACAGTGGGGACATTAGTACTGTTGGGAGCACTATTACTAACAAGTGCACTCTGACAGAGAATTATTAGTTGGGACTTTGGGGGGCACTATTACTGTGGGGCTCACTATTACTGTGGGGTCACTATTACTGTGGGGAGCACTATTACTGTGGGGGGCACTATTACTGTGGGGGCACCTGGCACAGTATCAGTACAGTTATTTCTGGGGGGCGTTATGTTTACACTATTACTGTCAGGGACACTATTTGCTGGGCGCAGTTATTTTAGGACACTGTGTGCCAATAATTATTGAAGGGCACTATCTGTGTGGAACTAGTGGCACAGTACTGGGGGTGGTAGGATGATTTGTCCAGAAGATGGGAGGATGATGGAAAAGTAGTAAACTAAGATTTTTTTCTGTCAAACTGCAGAGATGAGAAATGGCTGAAAAATGGCATCTGGTCTGAAAGGAGAAGATGAGGAAAGAAAAGATCTACATCAGAGGAGGCGTCACTGGATGTAAGAGGTATGGGGCACTGTATTATACTGGATGTACGAGGTTTGGGGCGCTGTATTAGGTTACATTCACACGAACATTGTGTTTTGCAGTCTGCAAATTGCGGATCCGCCAAAAAAGGATGATGTTCCGTATGGCATCCGTTTTTTTTTTGCAGATCCACTGTAACAATGCCTATCCTTATCCGCAAATGGACAAAAATAGGAATGGACATACAGATGCGGACAGCACACAGTGCTCATTGAAGTGAATGGGTCCGCATCTGAGCCGCAAAATATGCAGATCGGAGGCTGCAAAAACAACTGTGGTGTGAATGTAGCCTTACCCTGTATGTTCTGTAGTGATATACGTAATGTTAGGAGGGAAAAGGTTAGAGTGAGAATTTGGCATGGGGGGGCTTCAATTTTTGACTTGGCCGGCAGAAAAGCTAGGTGCACCAGCGCTGAGGAGGGGGGGGGCCCAAGCTGAACTCTTGCACCAGGGCCCATGAGCCTTTAGCTACGCCCCTGATCTTCCCCCTGAAGCTGCAGCTGTACTCCGCACTTTAATCCTATTGCCGCCCTCTGCGACCGACTGCTGGGCCGCCTGTACCCCTCCCTGCTGCGTGGCGCATCTTTACCTCCTCACGGTGGCCACAGCAGCCAATGGAGAAGCAGCTTCTCACTGCTAGAGGATCCTTCCTGGCTGTGCAGGTCCCGCCCCGCCGGCGTGCTCACAGCTCCAGTCAGTGAGTCAACGCAGCGGCGGGTCAGGCTCTCACAGCAGGAAGAGGAGCAGCTAGTGAGACGGACAGACATTAAAGGGGTTATCCCACGAATAATGTAAAAAATAAAAATCATACATCCTATAGTACATGACAACCTCTTTCTAACAAAGCTAGAACCAGCCCTGTACCTCACATGGATCCAGAGATCTCCCCATCCATTTCTCTCCTAGATTTATATCAAGCTGACAGCTCAGGGGAGTGTCTTTTCTGCTACAGCTAAGGAGGCGTGTCTCAGCTCTCCCTATCACAGCTCAGGAGGCAGTTAAAAGTTGAAACTGAGCATGTGCGGCCTGCTCTGTGAATAGGTCAAAGAAATAAGAAATTAAGTGGTCCTATACAGATACATTTTATTGAATAACTCAGTAGCTATTCAAAATTTTTAATGACATGCAATTACAAAAGTATTCAGAGCCAGGTGCTGGTTTGAAAACTGTAGAATATTTTTCGTGGGACAACCCCTTTAAAGAAACCCAGGGAGGCTGGGAAGGTTGGTTCACTGGCTGTAGTGTAAAAAATAAAGTTATTAAACACGACCCCCCCGGTGAACTACAACTCCCAGCATGCACTTACAATCATAAACTTTCAGGACCTGCTGGGAGTTGAAGTCCTCCAGAAACATAAAATAAACATACATTGAACATCTAAGGGTACTATTAAGGCCCTTTTAGACGGGCCGATGCGTCTCCCTGCCCGAGCGCCGATCAGCAACATCGGCGCTCATGCAGGGAGGCTTTTCACGGCCCGATGAATCGAGCGCCGGGCCGCACGAGTGATCGCTGTATCACTCGTGTGGCCGGGAAGCTCCATACTGTCAGGCGCACAACGCCTGTTTACACATGGTGATGTGCGCCCGACAGATTGGATCTTTTGTACAAACCAAAAGATCCAATCAGCTGACGAACGAGCGTTTTGCTCGTTCGTCGGCTGATTAGGGCCACTTTTACACCGGCCGATTATCGGCACTAGCGTTCCTAGAAACGCTTTTTCGGCCGATAATCGGCCCGTGTAAAAGGACCTTTACACATCAATCTGTGTAATAGGGCCACTGATGAACTGAAAGACTTTTGACATGTCACAGAGACATATCAAAAGTTTTGATCAGTCCGGGTCTGAGTTCTAGACCCGTACCCTATCAGGAGATATAGCTTTTCCATCTCTCTCTGCAGGGGGCGGTTTATTTACCTTGTTTGGTGTGGTTTACGTTTATTAAATTATTATATTTTAATAATTTTTAGGGCCTCTAAAAAGGTTGGCTATGACTTTAAAAAGTCGAGGCATGTGGGCCTCTTTGATTTCAAAATGCCAGGGCTGAATTTCAGTCCCAGTACGGCCCTGCCTCCTGGCCGGTCTGCACAGTGCAGAAAGCCCCAGCAGTTTATACCTATGTTTCGTCATTGTCATCAGAGATGTGTTGCAGTGGTTATCCCATGCATTAATCTTCAAGTGGTTGGGCATCAGTGCACTAAATCTTTCTCACTTCTGTGGCAGGGCTAGGTGGCCCAAGAAAACACCACCAGCAGAGTCATCAAAAAGCATAAGTGACTGCTGGATGACTTGGGGCTCAGACTGCTTGGCTGCTGTGAAAGGGGTTAAGGTGAAAAACAGATGCCTGTGGGCTGCCGGGGCCAATTCTGCACTTTCAGCAGTGGACTGGGTGGAAGACAATGGGAAGGAACTGGAGGCACTCTCAGCCATCCAAACTTTTACCTCCTCTACTTGTTCTGGCCTCTCCATTTTTAAAGCGGTATTCGGGCCTGCATAATAACATAAAACGTCCTGTCGCCTTCTTGCACCAAGAGAAGGTGTTTCATTTGGGCGTGTAGCTGGCACAGATCGATAACATCCTCAACCTGTAGGGGGAGCTCCACCACCACCAACACCAGCAACACCACGGCCACGTCCCCTGGTTGATGCTCTCTTCATTTTGTTACAGTTACCCACAAAACTGCCTGACAGACGAACAATTGTATATCAGTGTCACGGATGAAAAAGCGGTGTTTAGTACAAAAAAAAAATAGTTTGGTCAAACCCACCCAATTAACTGGCTGAATAACTATTATTTATCCCTGTGACGGTGGCAAGTACAGTGTTTTAAACAACAAAAATAGGTAGGTCACACTGACCCAATTATCAGGCTTAATTATATTATTTATTATATATATATATATATATATATATATAATTAATTATACAGTATGTTCCTGTGACAGTGGCAAGTACAGTGTTTTTTTCAACCAATAAAATAGTTAGGCCACACCAATTGAATAACTGTTATATCCCTGTGACAGGGGCAAGTACAGTGTTTTTTCAACCCAAAAAATATGTAGGTCACACCAACCCAATTAACCGGCTGAATAACTATTATTTATCCCTGTGACGTGGCAAACATAGTGTTTTAAACAACAAAAATAGGTAGGTCTCACTGACCCAATTAACTGGCTGAATAACTGTTATATATCCCTGTGATTGTGGCAAGTACAGTGTTTTTTCACCGCAAAAATAGGTATGTCTAACCCACACAATTAACAGACTGATTAACTATTATATTTACCTGTCACTGGTGCAAAGGAATAGGAAAAAATACCAACAGGTCACCCTCAGACAGCACAATTAAGTATGGTATTTCTGGTGCAAAGGAGCTGTATTGCACCCATCAATAATGTCTGTAGGTCACCTTAAAAATATTAAAGGCCTAACACTCTCCCTGCCTGCAAGCAGCTTCATGTCCCTACACTAGTCAGAGTAGAATGGCAGCACACTATGTGTTCCAGCACTTATACATGCATGGTCACATGGTGCACTGGCCAATTACAGCCATGCCAATACTAGGCCCACAGCTTAATCGCTTGTTGATTGGCTGCACTGCAGCCTTTCAACAATCTTTATTTAAAGTACGAACAACAAACCTGGACATGGACTTTGGCAGCAAAATTCGGGTTCGGTACACGGATACCAAAATATCCGGTATGGTCCCGAAGGTGGCAGTCCGGGTTCACTCATCCCTACTCACATAACATCCAGCTCATTATAGAGATGTGTGCATTTCGGAGGAAGAGGTGGTTGTCACGCAGCACCAGCCACCCAGACAAGGGGTTCTTCAGAGTTCCGCAGAGTTGAAAAAGCAAGAGTTGGCACCGACGGCTCATGAATATCTGTCTTCCACCTCAACCCCTGCTGAGACCCAAGTCATCCAGCAGTCACTTAAACTTTTTGATGACTTTGCTGGTACGGTTTCCATGGGCCATCCATCTAGCCATATCCCAGAAGTAGAAGAGATTGAGTGCACCGAAACCGAACCACTTATGTTTGAGGATGAGGACGTGGGAGGACCACCACAGCATGTCTCTAATGATGATGATGAAACACAGGTGTCAACTGCTGGGACTTTCTGCACTGCATTGTGCAGACTGGCTAGGAGAGGAGGGGTGAGGAGTGGGTGGAAGATGATGGGGAGTATGATGAGGTCCTAGACCTCACATGGCATCCAGGTCATGCCAATGATGTATGTAGTTTGGAGGAAGATGAGGGGGGCACACAGCCTCAACTGCAGAGCAAAAGAGGAAGCTGGTTGCAAAAGCAGAGTGGCCGTCCCCTAGCCACTATGCCTGCTACTGCCCAACGCTCCAAGAGACATAGAACACCAAAGCCGGTGCAAAGGAGTTCTCTGGCGAGCCCTAGCCCTGAATACCAGCATTTAAAATTTTCTGGCCTTTCAAATTCTGCCATTCCATCTGGTGGAGACAGGCAGTTTTAAAAACTTGATGACGTTGGCTGTACCATAGTACATGGCTCACAGCCACTACTTTTCCAGGCAGGCGTTCCTTCCCTGCAAAAACAAGTGGTGGAAAAAAAAAAAAATTGGGTGTGCATTGCAAAACGCCATTAGTAGCCCGGTCCGCATAAACACCCATAAGCGAACCAGTAAGCACGGGCAGGGACGTTATATCTCCCTAACAGCCCGCTGGGTAGATGTGGTGGCTGGGCCCGATTTGGAAAGCTGTTTGGTGTCCATCCTACCGCCACAGAGGATTGCTAGATGTTTTAAGGTTCCTCCTGTTGCCTCCTCTTCCTCCTCTACCGCCTATTCATTCAGTCAGTGTAACCCCTATACCACCAACTTCAGCACAGCCAGGGGGAATTGACAGTAGGCTGTTCTGAAACTCCTCTGTTTCGGGAAAAACCTCACACCTTGCAGGAGCTGTGGACAGATTGAAGAACAAACCAATGAGTAGTTGGTGCTGCTGAGTGTCACACCTGGCCTGGTGGTGTGCAAGAACAGGCAAAATCCCATAGCATCTCTGGGACTATCCGGTATGATGCACATACCTTGCCTGGCGCATGTGCTGAATTTGGTGCATAGGTTCTAGAGAAATTACCCCAAGATGTCAGAGCTGTCGCAGAAAGTGCAGGCCATCTGTGCATGCTTTTGGCATTCTCACCGTGCTACTGCCTGCCTGTATGCACTTCAACGTAACTTCTGCCTTCCCACTCACCGCCTCATATGCAACATACCCACAAGGTAGAATTCCACCTTGCACATGCTGGAGAGACTGTGCAAGCTTAAGCAGGTGATAGTGAAGTTTCAGCTGCAGCATGCATAGGTGATTTGCTCTGAAGAACAGCACCACTTCACCACCAATGAGTGGGACTCCATGCGGAATGTGTGTGTCATGTTGTTCTGAGTGCTCCACCAACCGATGACACCATCCTCAGCATTACTATCCCACTTCTATGCCTCTCTCTTCAGGCGATGATGTATGAGGATGTGCCACAGTCATTTCCCAATGTTTTGGGGCCTCTACAAAAAAAATAAAAATAAATAAAAAATAAAAAAAAGTTGTCTACCTCCTCCACCTCCTCCACCTACACCGCCATGTAAACCACCTCCTCCACTCAGACCTCCATGTTGGCCATCTTTAAGCTGTATCCAGTATCTCAGGACAAGAAAGTGGAAATCCAGATTGGCCAATTACAGGGAGCTGCGCTTCGGGAGGTCAAGTCTTGGCCTTGGCCAGCGCGAAAAACAGCTAAGCAGGTCCTAGACTGACTCAGTACCACCTTTGAAACTAGGACCGCCTCTGAGCTTAAGATGCGCTTCTTTGGGAAGCAACAGCAGTCAATGGAGACTTTGAGAGACTTTACCCTGTCCCTGCAAGAAGCTCTGGGGGCAGTTATCCACATAAATCCCCGTGAATCTGAGGGACAAGATCCCTCAGAGAGCAGTTTATTGAAGGTGTCCTAGACAAATCCCTCAAACGTCAGCTGAAGATGCTGTCAGCTCAGCACCCGGATACCCCATTCTTAGATTTTAAGGAGCTTGCTATTGGCATCCTGGGGGAAAGTAACCAATCTGAACTCCCTGAAGCCAAGAAGAAATCGCCTGTTCTGCGATCTGCTGTTCATGGCCAGATAGCTGAGCATGGGTCTCAGGCACCCATCCCAGATGCTGTCACAGCCCTGACTGCTCAAGTCTTCCTCCTAGCTGAGAATATGGAGAGGATGAGAAAGCAGCTAGAGCGACTGGAACAGCAGCCCAAGGCTGAGGAAGGGAATTCTGCTCCAAGAGATCGTCCTACACCCGGTCCATGAGAAGATCGACTGGTAGGTTGTCAGATCCTGGGTATCGAGACACCAGAAAGCGCATATGCCAGCATTGTCAGAGGCCTGGACACACTGAAAGGGACTGCTGGCAGTTAAACAGGTATCCCCTGAGGCCAAAGACCGCCCCTCGGGAGAAAGAATACTAGGTCCCAAAGATCCAGCCATTATCCCTAAGTATGTGGGCACCCACCCCTGGTTGAAGTTGGCATCAACGGAGTCAAGTTCCCTGCTTTAATTGATACTGGAACTCAAGTGACTACCATCCGACAAGTAGCATTCTTAAAATGCCAGAACAGAGCCCAGCTTTTGCAACCTCCAGAATCCTGGCTCTATATCATAGCTACTAATGGCCAACTAGTGCCTATATTAGGCTATTGGGAACCTACATTACAGATTGAAGATAATAAACTCCCACATCAAGTTAGTTCTAGTTACCCCCTGCTTGTGATTCAGGTTCCGGAAGATGACAATTGCCCTGCTGTCCTGGGGATGAATGTACTCGGCAACTATTACACTGAAGTAGTGGAAGCTTTGAAGAAAACCTTACTGACTGCACCCAGGTTCTAGCTGCCCAACAAAAATTCAGCAACCGCCAGTGTGAAATCTGCTGTGTTCACATCAAGGATGCTCAGCCCATCAAACTCCAGCCTGGAGCAGAGACTCTGATATGGTGCAAGACCTGCAGCGGTGTCCGAGGTCAGAATTATCTGGCCCTCGTGGAACCCCTGCATCTACGTGATCATCCCCTTGTCCGAGCCTCTAGGAGCTTGGTCACTATGTCGAACGGGAATGTACCCATACGCTTGGTCAATCTAAGTGATAAAGCTATAAAATTAAAAAAGCTCTATCCAGTGGCGAGTCTATATCACGTCCGTCTGCAAGACATCATGGATCCCCCTACTGCTGCTCCACAACAATCGCCTTAAACACCGGAGGCAGCCAAAAACCCGCCTGAGCAGCCCTGGTGGGCCAAACTACATACAGTGCCTTGCGAAAGTATTCGGCCCTCTGGAACTTTTCAACCTTTTGCCACATTTTAGGCTTCAAACAAAAAGATATAACATTTTAAATTTTTGGTGAAGAATCAACAACAAGTGGGTCACAATTGTGAAGTGGGACGAAATTTATTGGATCATTTAAACTTTTTTGTAATAATAAAACTAAAAAGTTGGGCGTGCAAAATTATTCGGCCCATTTACTTTCAGTTCAGAAAACTTACTCCAGAAGTTCATTGAAGATCTCTGAATGATCCAATGTTGTCCTAAATGACTGATGAAGATAAATAGAATCCACCTGTGCAGTGTCGGACTGGCCCACCAGAGGACCGGAGGATCCTCCAGTAGGCCCCAAGCCACCCAGCCACTTAAAAAAAGCATACTTACCTGTCCTGCCGCGCTGCCGCTGTCCTCGGCTCCCACGCTCCACTGTCTTCCCTTCCGGCGCGCACTATGACCTGACGTAGCGTCAGGTCATAGTGCGCGCCGGCAGGGAAGACAGTGGAGCGCGGAACCTGATGGCAGCGGCAGCGCGGCAGGACAGGTAAGTATGCTTTTTTTTAAGTGGCTGGGTGGGCTGATCTGAGGTCTGAAGGGGGGGAGACACTGAACTGAGGTCTGATGGGGCACAAGACGCTGACCTGAGGTCTGATGGGGGCACAAGGCGCTGACCTGAGGTCTGATGGGGGCACAAGACACCGACCTGAGGTCTGATGGGGCACGAGACGCCGACCTTAGGTCTGATGGGGGCACAAGACGCCGACCTGAGGTCTGATGGGGGCACGAGACGCCGACCTGAGGTCTGATGGGGCACGAGACACCGACCTGAGGTCTGATGGGGCACGGACGCGACCTGGATGGGGCAGAGACGCCTCCCTGTACTGTGACATCACTGTGTTTATTATCCCTGTACGGTGACATCACTGTGTTTATTATCTCTGTACTGTGACATCACTGTGTTTATTATCCCTGTACAGTGACATCACTGTGTTTATTAGCTCTGTACTGTGACATCACTGTGTTTATTATCTCTGTACTGTGACATCACAGTGTTTCTTATCCCTGTACAGTGACATCACTGTGTTCATTATCCCTGTACAGTGACATCGCTGTGTGTATTATCCCAGTGCAGGAAGAGGTAAGTGGTCTGTGTTTGTGTGTTTGTTTTCTATTTTTCAGGGTCGTGAATGCAGAGGACTACGTTGGATTCGGTGGACTACGTTGGACCAGCTTTTTTTTTTTTTTTTTTAATAAAATGGTCAAACAGGGGTCTGGGGAGTGTTTATTTCAATAAAATGTTTTATACTTGTGTGTGTGTATTTTTTTTTTACAATACTACAGTTTTAGTAATTACGGCTATCTACAGACGGCCCTGTTTACTAATACTGGGCTTAGTGCTTGCCGGTATTATGGCACTCCTTCTGTTCTGAGTCTTGCCATGTGCCCCCACAGCAGTTTGCCACCACATATGGGGTGTTGCCGTATTCAAGAGAAAATGGGGAACAACTTATGGGGTGCTTTTCTCCTGTTACCCCTTGTGAAAATGAAAACTTTGGGGCTAAAGCAACATTTTATTGGAAGAAATTAAACTTTTCATTTTTATAGCCAAGTGTTTCCAAATTTCGTAAAACGCTTAGAGGGTCAAAGTGGTCAGTACCCCCCTTATTATATTCTTTGAAGGGTGTAGTTTCCAAAATGGGGTCACTTTTTGAGGGTTTCCACTGTAGGGGTACGTCAGGGTCTCTCAATTACAAAATGGTGCCTAAAAACCATTCTAGCAAAATCTGCCTCCGAAATCCGTATGGTGCCCCTTTCCTTCTGGCCACAAACCCATAGAGACGTTTACCACCACAAATGGGGTATTTCTGTAAACTGCAGAATCAGAGTAATGTATATTGACTTTTAGTTTGCTGTTAACCCTTGCTGTAGTGCAAGAAAAAAATCATTAACATAAATAATCTACCAAAAAATTGAAATTTTGAAATTTCACCTCCATTTTCCTTTAATTCTTGTGGAACACCTCAAGGGTTAACAAAGTTTGTAACATCAGTTTTTTATAATTTGAGGGGTGTAGTTTCTAAAATGGGGTAATTTATGGGTGGTTTCCATTAAGTAAGCCCATCAAAATCACATATGTCAACATAAAGTAGACATATGGGGAATGTAAAATAATAACTATTTTTGGAGGTATTACTATGTATTTTGAAAGTAGAAAAATTGAAATTTGCAAATTTGCAAATTTTTCAAAAATTTTGCTACATTTGGTATTTTTTTATAAATAAAAATGAAATATTTTGCCACATATTTACTACTGTCGTGAAGCACAACATGTGATAAGAAAACAGTCTCAGAATGGCCTGGATAAGTAAAAGCGTTCCAAAGTTATTACCACATGAAGTGATACATGTCAGATTAGCAAAAAATGGCCTGGGCAGGAAGGTGAAAACAGGCCCGGGGTTGAAGGGGTTAAAGCACAGAGAGCATCATGAAGTCCAAAGAAAACACCAAGCAGGTCCGTGATACTGTTGTGGAGAAGTTTAAAGCCGGATTTAGATACCAAAAGATTTCCAAAGCTTTAAACATCCTAAGGAGCACTGTGCAAGCGATCATATTGAAATGGAAGGAGTATCAGACCACTGCAAATCTACCAAGACCCGGCCATCCCTTTAAACTTTCATCTCAAAGTTTTCCCAATTTTTCGGACTGACTGACCTTCATTTCTTAAATTAATGATGGCCACTCGTTTTTCTTTACTTAGCTGCTTTTTTCTTGTCATAATACAAATTCTAACAGTCTATTCAGTAGGACTATCAGCTGTGTATCCACCTGACTTGTGCCCAACATATGAATGGGCTTGGGACCATGAGTTGTGTTGGGCACAAGTCAGGTGGATACACAGCTGATAGTCCTACTGAATAGACTGTTAGAATTTGTATTATGACAAGAAAAAAGCAGCTAAGTAAAGAAAAACGAGTGGCCATCATTAATTTAAGAAATGAAGGTCAGTCAGTCCGAAAAATTGGGAAAACTTTGAAAGTGTCCCCAAGTGCAGTCGCAAAAACCATCAAGCGCTACAAAGAAACTGGCTCACATGAGGACCGCCCCAGGAAAGGAAGACCAAGAGTCACCTCTGCTGCAGAGGATAAGTTCTTCCGAGTCACCAGCCTCAGAAATCGCAGGTTAATAGCAGCTCACATTAGAGACCAGGTCAATGCCACGCAGAGTTCTAGCAGCAAACACATCTCTACAACAACTGTTAAGAGGAGACTGTGTGCAGCAGGCCTTCATAGTAAAATAGCTGCTAGGAAACCACTGCTAAGGACAGGCAACAAGCAGAAGAAACTTGTTTGGGCTAAAGAACACAAGGAATGGACATTAGACCGGTGGAAATCTGTGCTTTGGTCTGATGAGTCCAAATTTGAGATCTTTGGTTCCAACCACCGTGTCTTTGTGCGATGCAGAAAAGGTGAACGGATGGACTCTACATGCCTGGTTCCCACCGTGAAACATGGAGGAGGAGGTGTGATGGTGTGGGGGTGCTTTGCTGGTGACACTGTTGGGGATTTATTCAAAATTGAAGGCATACTGAACCAGCATGGCTACCACAGCATCTTGCAGCGGCATGCTATTCCATCCGGTTTGAGTTTAGTTGGGCCATCATTTATTTATCAACAGGACAATGACACCAAACACACCTCCAGGCTGTGTAAGGGCTATTTGACCAAGAAGGAGAGTGATGGGGTGCTACGCCAGATGACCCGAACCCAGCCGAGATGGTTTGGGGTGAGCTGGACCGCAGAGTGAAGGCAAAAGGGTCAACAAATGCTAAGCATCTCTGGGAACTCCTTCAAGACTGTTGGAATACCATTCCAGGTGACTACCTCTTGAAGCTCATCAAGAGAATGCAAAGAGTGTGCAAAGCAGTAATCAAAGCTAAAGGTGGCTACTTTGAAGAACCTAGAATATAAGACATATTTTCAGTTGTTTCACACTTTTTTGTTAAGTGTATAATTCCACATTTGATAATTCATAGTTTTGATGCCTTCAGTGTGAATCTACAATTTTCATAGTCATGAAAATACAGAAAACTCTTTGAATGAGAAGGTGTGTCCAAACTCTTGGTCTGTACTGTATATACACTACTGTTCAAAAGTTTAGGGTCACTTAGAAAATTCCTTATTTTTGAAATAAAAGCACAGTTTTTTCAATGAAGATAACATTAAATTAATCAGAAATACACTCTATACATTGTTAATGTGGTAAATGACTATTCTAGCTGCAAACGTCTGGTTTTTAATGAAATATCTACATAGGTGTGTAGAGGCCCATTTCCAGCAACCATCACTCCAGTGTTCTAATGGTACATTGTGTTTGCTAACTGTGTAAGAAGGCTAATGGATTTTTAGAAAACCCTTGAAAACCCTTGTGCAAGTATGTTAGCACAGCTATAATATAATATAGGCAAAAGAACACAGACATTGGACAGAGGAAGATTGGAAAAAGTGTTATGGACAGACCAATCGAAGTTTGTGGTGTTTGGATCACACAGAAGAACATTTGTGAGACGCAGAACAACTGAAAAGATGCTGGAAGAGTTCCTGACGCCATCTGTCAAGCATGGTGGAAGTAATGTGATGGTCTGGGGTTGCTTTCGTGCTGGTAAAGTGGGAGATTTGTACAAGGTAAAAGGGATTTTGAATAAGGAAGGCTATCACTCCATTTTGCAACGCTATGTCATACCCTGTGGACAGCGCTTGATTAGAGCCAATTTCCACCTGCAACAGGACAATGACTCAAAGCTCACCTCCAAATTATGCAGGAACTATTTAGGGCAGAAGCAGGCAGCTGGTATTCTATCTCTAATGTAGAGGCCAGCGCAGTCACCAGATCTCAACCCTATTGGGCTGTTGTGGGAGCAGCTTGACCATATGGTACGCAAAAACTGTCCATCAAGCCAATCCAACTTGTGGGAGGGGCTTCTGGAAGCATGGGGTGAAATTTTTCCAGATTACCTCAGCAAATTAACAGCTAGAATGCCAAAGGTCTGCAATGCTGTAATTGCTGCAAATGGAGCATTCTTTCACAAAAGCAAAGTTTGAAGGAGAAAATTATTATTTCAAATAAAAATCATTATTTCTAACCTTGTCAATGTCTTGACTATATTTTCTATTCATTTTGCAACTCATTTGATAAATAAAAGTGTGAGTTTTCATGGAAAACACAAAATTGTCTGGGTGATCCCAAACTTTTGAACGGTAGTGTATATAATCTGTTGTGCAGCTACACAGTCTGTGCATGGGGCTATATTATATAGAGCAAGAGTGGGGAGATGATACAAAAACAGCAAACAGATCTGCACAAAGGACAAAGGTCTGAGGTGCCGAGGTTGCTAACAATTCTAAGATGCTTGCAGCCTCGGGAGCGTGCAAGCAGAGGCAAGGGGCGGGTTTACTTGATCAAAGTCCTGCTTGCCTCTGCTGTCAGTCAGGAGGAGAAGCCCCACCCCCACTCCAGCTCAGAAACAGGACCACAGAGCAGCAGACATGCCGGGAAAGCAGAAGGTGAGACAACCCCTTTAAGATACGAGTTTCAATTGAACTGCTTAGGCTGAGTTCAAACTGTTTCTTTTTTGCTAATATTATATCATGAAAGTAGGACATTTATGTAGAAGCATGCAATGGTGATTTCCTCATCTCAAGCAATTTATCGAAACAAAAGCCAACAACAGTGGTGGGTATACCCCCACAAAAAAATGTCAGTCTCTCAAAAACTTGTTATGAGGCCCTGGGCATCAATTACAGCTTGACAACAACGTCTCATGCTGTTCACAAGTCAGCTTATTGTTTGCTGAGGCATAGCATCCCACTCTTCTGTATGGGCAGCCCTCAGGTCATTGAGGTTCTGGAATACAAAATTACGAGCCTCTACGTGATCAGCTGATCCCATAGGTTTTCATAGGGATTCAGGTCTGGAGAAGTGCAGGCCACTCCATTTGGGGTACCCCAGTCTCCAGCAGCCGTTCACTAATGATGCAACCTCGATGAGCTGCCGCATTGTCATCCATGAAGATAAAAATAAGCCTGAGTTGTTCATGCAGAGGCACAATGACTGGATTAATGATGTCAAACAAGTAGTATGGGCTTGTCACTGTACCATTCACAAAGTGTAGGGCAGTTCTGTATTGACTAGACACACCTGCCCACACTGTAACACCACCACCACAAAAGGCAAACAGTGGCTGATGCATAGAGCCTTCCTTGACATCTCCAACATCGTTGGCGGCTATCATTTCTGCTCAGCGGGAATTGATTTTCATCAGTTAACAGCACTGAAACCCACTGGTCCCTCGTTCAGCGTAGATGCTCCCTGGCCTATGCAAGACAATGATGCCTGTGCCTGATGGTGTGGTTAGGTACCCTTACAGTTCATCTAGCAAGCAGACCGCGCTAATAAAAATAGTTTTAAATGGTCTGACGTGACACTTGGGTGCCTCTCACCTACCATAAATGCCTGGAGTTGTGCGGCATTCATCATCCGGTCCTGCAGGGCATTGGTCATAATGAAACGGTCATCAATGTGGGATTTGGCCAAAGGACGTCCACTTCTATGCATTTCTGTGATTCTTCCAGTCTCTGTGTCTCTGTTGTAACCTGCTGATGACACTCTAACTCAGTTGCCACTTCCATCTGAGAACATCCTGCTTGAAGCCTTGCAATGGTGATGTACTGTGATCGATTGTTAGGCGTCGTCTTTGTCTAATGATGTCAAGATGTGAACAGCATGATGAGGCGGACTGTTTAAAGAACAATTCTAATTGAGCCAGGAAGTTTATTGGGCAATTCATGGATCAAACACCTGCATTTTATCATTAAGCTCCTTGTTAGAGAATAGCAGGTTGTGCAAAAAGTACTAAAATATGGAACAGTTGGACATGTGCATTCAAAAGTTTAGAGAAGGTCACATTAAATTCACCTGTAAAGATTAGAGTATTTTGTTGCAGATACGTAGGCAACATTGGCTAGTTGATTGGTTTACTTATATATCCTTTACCATCAAGGGCTACAAACATTGTAGTATGATATTACTGTGCAGAATGTTCCAGGAATATATTTTGCTATGCTTAATTCATACAGAGAAATATGTGAAAGCTTGTATTAGGCTAATTCTGAGGATCAGGATCACAAAGAATTTAAATAGGCAATTTTTTGCTTTTTTTAAAAAAAACTGTACTGAATTAATTAAGCTTATTTATTGGAGAAAACATGAACAGGTTTGTCATCTTCAGAAAATGTCTGCCATTTGGTTGCCTACAATTAATTTTAGGATCTGAAAGTCTGTCAGAGTGTTGTGCATCACAATGTCTTCTTCTAAGTATAACACTTAACACTATGTGACAGGTGGCATCATCCATATGTCAAATATGTACTTTGCAGAAGCTGTGAAGTGTAGATAAACTAAGCTTCTTTTTATGCAAGACAGTTATATGGAATCAAATCGGCCAGCTTTTTCAAAGTGATTTTTATGATATAGTAATCTAGTCAGCAATGTGTTAGTCTGCAATAAATAATATATAAATATATATGCATTTGTTTAGTTAATTGGAGAGACAATTAATTTCATATTACAGCTTCCTTTGCATACACATTTCTCATGCCATTTTTTATAACTTGAAAAAACCTATGAACTTCATGCATTTTTTACAAGTGATATTTTGTGGTGTTTTTTTATACACACAATTTTGACGTATTTTCCAGGATCTTTCCTTATGGACATTAGAGCATGAAGCATTCTGAAAAATAAAATAAAATTCCCAAAATGTTAACAATGCATAAAGGCAACATAAATATACCACAGAAAGTGCACCATTTGTAGAGTGCCTAATAATTCTCTACTGGCTTAAACCATTGGTCTACAGTGTTGTGCTACAAAAATACCAAGAAAAATGGCACAAAAGCCATTTACTTAAAATGTTATGCAGTGCCTTGGGAAAGTATTCGGCCCCCTGGGACTTTTCAACCTTTTGCCATATTTCAGGCTTCAAACAAAAAGATATAGCATTTTACATTTTTGGTAAAGATTCACAATTGTGAAGTGGAACGAAATTTTTGGGATCATTTAAACGTTTTTTGTAATAATAAAACTGAAAAGTGGGGTGTGCAAAATTATTCGGCCCATTTACTTTCAGTTCAGAAAACTCACTCCAGAAGTTCATTGAGGATCTCTGAATGATCCAATGTTGTCCTAAATGACTGATGAAGATAAATAGAATCCACCTGTGTGTAATCAAGTCTCCATATAAATGCACCTGCTCTGTGATGGTCTCAGGGTTCTGTTTAAAGCACAGAGAGCATCATGAAGACCAAGGAACACACCAGGCAGGTCCGTGATACTGTTGTGGAGAAGTTTAAAGCCGGATTTTGGATACCAAAAGATTTCCCAAGCTTTAAACATCCCAAGGAGCACTGTGCAAACGATCATATTGAAATGGAAGGAGTATCAGACTACTTCAAATCTACCAAGACCCGGCCGTCCCTCTAAACTTTCATCTCAAACAAGGAGAAGACTGATCAGAGATGCAGCCCAGAGGCCCATGATCACTCTGGATGAACTGCAGAGATCTACAGCTGAGGTGGGAGAGTCTGTCCATAGGACAACAATCAGTCGAACACTTCACAAATCTGGCATTTATGGAAGAGTGGCAAGAAGCAAGCCATTTCTCAAAGATATCCACAAAAAGTCTTGTTTACAGTTTGCCATACGTTGATTCGTATTGAATCTTGGGAATTTTTAGCTGCAAAGCGAATCCGAATATTAGGTGATTCGCTTTCGCTTTGTACGCATTCGCTACGTAGTTTGTCCTATAAATTATACGCTATTGCTACGTATAAGTTACTGTATACGCTGTTGCATACGAATTCAATTAATTAGCGAACTTTTACTGTTAGTTCGCTTATCGTGCGCAAAAGCCCGGGAAGAAATCAGTCACCTGACCTAGTGGGCAGGCTCTGATTGGCTCAGGCTCGGTAAGCCAGTGACACATCACTTCTGCTGCGACTGCTGAGACGAGCAGAAGCACTGTGTGAAGTTCTGAGACCTGTTTTGTGAAAATTTGATATAATAGCTCTGGGGATCCATATTACACATATCAGGGATACTGCAGGGCAATTGCAGGGCCAGTTCAGGGCTAGAATTTAATCAAGCAGGGAGAGAGAGACAGG
>ONZH01013936.1:0-25397 GCA_900303285.1 Rhinella marina | reverse complement strand
AAACATGCCTGGTTTGAGGTTCAGCAGTGCCAGCCAAAGATTGGTCTGCGCCGTGATGCCCTGTAAAAGCTCTTGGGTGGTTTGCCTTTTGTCACCTAAGCTCAGCAGTTTCAGCACCGCCTGTTGGCGCTTACCCACGGCAGTGCAGCTGCGCCTGGAGTTACCGACTGAAGGCCACGGATGGTAATTGAGAGGAGGAGGGTTTAGAGGAAGAGGCATAATAAGCCTGAGAAACTGTGACCGAGGCAGGCCCCACAATCCTTGCTGTGGGCAGCACATGAGCGGCCCCAGGGTCAGACTCGGTCCCAGCCTCCACCAAGTTAACCCAATGTGCCATCAGTGAGATATAGTGTCCCTGCCCGCCAGCACTTGTCCACGTGTCCGTGGTTAGGTGGACCTTCTCACTAACCGTGTTGGTCAGGGCACGGATGATGTTCTCTGACACGTGCTGGTGTAGGGCTGGGACGGCACATCGGGAAAAATAGTGGCGGCTGGGGACCAAGTACCGAGGGATAGCCACCCCCATCAGGTTCTGGAAAGCCTCAGTCTCTACCAGTCTATAGGGCAGCATCTCCAGGCTCAACAATTTGAAGATGTGGACGTTTAGAGCTTGTGCATGTGGGTGGCTGGAATTTTATTTGCGCTTGCGCTCAAATGTCTGCTGCAAAGACAGCTGAACACTGCGCTGGGTCACATTGGTGGAGGTTGTGGAGGATCGTGCAGGTGAAGGGGTGGTTGTAGGGCGGGAGGCGCTCGTGCCGGGGTCCTGGGCGGGGGGTTTACTCGCCGAGCCAGTATGTGACACAGGGGAAGGGGCAGTGGTGTGACTCGCAGGAGGTGAACGGCCTTGGTTCCACTGAGTCGGGTGTTTAGCAGTCATATGCCTGCGCATGCTGGTAGTGGTTAGGCTGGTAGTGGTGGCTCCCCTGCTGATCCTGGTGTGGCACAGGTTGCACACCACAGTCCGTCGGTCATCCTCACTTTCTTTAAAAAACCTCCAGACTTGCGAACATCTAGGCCTCGGCACGGGAGCTTGACTCTGGCCCTGCTTGTCCCTCTGGCCACCCCACTGCCTCTTCCAACCTGTTCTGGTGCTGCACTTGCCTTCCCCTCAGAAGCACTGTCTTGAGTTGGATTACCAACCCAGCTCGGGTCAGTCACCTCATCATCCACCAGCTCTTCCTCCGATTCCTCACTCTGCTCCCCCTTCGGACTTACTGCCCTGACAACAATGTCACTGTCTGACAACCGTGTCTCATCATCATCATCATCCGACACCTCTTCACGCACTACTTGCACTAAGTGCACACTCTCATTACACACAGACTGCGAAAGTTCTAAATTTTGGGCATCGGGACAGAGCAACTGCTCAGGTTGCTGTTGAGCAGTGGTTTGTGTCTCTGGGTAGGGTCCTGAAAAGAGTTCCTATGACCGGATCTGAATCCATATTTTCCATGGGGGGGCAGGCTGGGGGGAAGGAGGTTGAGCTGGAGGAGCCAGAGGTCTACTCCCTTGGCTAGCGTGGGTGGACTGCGTGGAAGACTGGGTGGTGGATAAATTACTGGACGCATTGTCCGCTATCCACGTCATCACCTGTTTGCATTGTTGTGGTTTCAATAGTGGTGTACCACGTGACCCAGTAAGTTGCGAGATGAAGCTAGGAAGCGAACCTCTGCGGCGTTCCACTGCTCCCTCATCAGCATGCACTGTGTCACCCTGCCCAGGACCGCGGCCTCTGCCCCCTACACTACTTGAACGCCCACGCCCTCGTCCTCGACCCTTAGCCCTTGGATTCAACATTTTGTATATTCACTAAACTGTCGAATTAATATCTGAGGCCAAAACCATATTCAGTAGACAGTAGAATTACTATCTGAGGCAAAAAAAAACGTAGTCCTTAGATGGCGGCTATTGCACCGCAAACCACTCAATTTTTCACTGCACTGTAGGATATATAACTGAGAGAAAAAAACGTATATTTTCTACACTCTGGCTAGTGTGCAGCACACGACACAATTTTGCACTGCACTGTAGTATATATGACTGAGAGGAAAAACGTATATTTTCTACACTCCGGCTAGTGTGCAGCACACGACACAATTTTGTACTGCACTGTAGTCTATATGACTGAGAGGAAAAACGTAGTCTTTAGACGGCAGCTATTGCACGGCAAACCACTAAATTTTTCACTACACTGTAGGATATATAACTGAGAGAAAAACGTATATTTTCTACACTCCGGCTAGTGTGCAGCACACGACAGAATTTTGCACTGCACTGTAGTATATATGACTGAGAGGAAAAACGTAGTCTTTAGATGGCAGCTATTGCACCGCAAACCACTCAATTTTTCACTGCACTGTAGTATATATAAAAAAAGTATTACCTATGCTAATTAAGTCGTGTGCTGTACTGACGCTACTGTACAGCACACGACATAATTGTTCACTGGACTGTAGTATATATAAATGAGAGAAAAAACGTATTCCCTAGACTGCACTACAGATCCCAGCAAGCCAAGGTACAGCAGCAGCACCAGCAGCAGCAGAAATGAGTACTGAGATGACTTTAGGCAATTTCTTTTGGGTCTGTGTGGCCCACGTGCTGTCCCTTCTGCCACCAATCGCTGTGCACAGTGTGCAGCCACGATCTATTTATCCACAGGACTGTGACTGTGACGAGGGGCCATCCTCTGCGTCTGGAGGAAAGAAGGTTTGTACACAAACATAGAAGAGGATTCTTTACTGTAAGAGCAGTGAGACTATGGACTCTTTACTGTAAGAGCAGTGAGACTATGGACTCTTTACTGTAAGAGCAGTGAGACTATGGAACTCTCTGCCTGAGGAGGTGGTGATGGTAAGTTCACTAAAAGAGTTCAAGAAGGGCCTGGATGTATTTCTGGAGGTAATAATATTACAGGTTATAGTTACTAGAGAGGGGTTGTTGATCCAGGGAGTAATTCTGATTGCCTGATTGGAGTCGGGAAGGATTTTTTTTCCCTAAAGTGGGGAAAACTGGCTTCTACCTCACAGGGTTTTTTTGCCTTCCTCTGGATCAACTTGTAGGAAAACAGGTCGAACTGGATGGACAGATGTCTTTTTTCGGCCTTATAAACTATGTTACTATGTTACTATGTTACATATGTCTTGCCATCCTGGCTTACTCACAATTTCCGTAAGTATTTTCCATAGAGAAATGAAGCTCTGTATACAGAGGTAGCACTTTCATATCCACTTGGCTCTCCTTATAGTCTTCGACACACTGGGGTTCTTCTATTTATTCTGTTCAGGCTTACCCTTGATCTGTGCTTAACTCAGAGTGGTAGCTAAACGTCAGCTCACTTCAGGTACAGCAGGTCTAGCCCTTGCTTTGGTCGACCACTTCAGTCTGGCTCAGATGTCTGACTTCTTGGGTCTGATGCTGGAGGTAGCTTTCCTTGACTGAGAACCAGACTTATGTTGCCCTTGCTTCACTGCTCTCTCAGCAGCACTTCACATCATAACTTCATCTGGTTTCAACTGGCTTTCATCACCTGCACTCTTTCTTCTTCTTTCTACCTCACCCGTCCTATATCCTGTTATACATATATACATATATATATATATATATATATATATATATACAGTTAGGGCCAGAAATATTTGGTCAGTGACACAATTTTCGCGAGTTGGGCTCTGCATGCCACCACATTGGATTTGAAATGAAACCTCTACAACAGAATTCAAGTGCAGATTGTAATGTTTAATTTGAAGAGTTGAACAAAAATATCTGATAGAAAATGTAGGAATTGTACACATTTCTTTACAAACACTCCACATTTTAGGAGCTCAAAAGTAATTGGACAAATAAACATAACCCAAGCAAAATATTTTTATTTTCAATATTTTGTTGCGAATCCTTTGGAGGCAATCACTGCCTTAAGTCTGGAACCCATGGACATCACCAAACGCTGGGTTTCCTCCTTCTTAATGCTTTGCCAGGCCTTTACAGCCGCAGCCTTCAGGTCTTGCTTGTTTGTGGGTCTTTCCGTCTTAAGTCTGGATTTGAGCAAGTGAAATGCATGCTCAATTGGGTTAAGATCTGGTGATTGACTTGGCCATTGCAGAATGTTCCACTTTTTTGCACTCATGAACTCCTGGGTAGCTTTGGCTGTATGCTTGGGGTCATTGTCCATCTGTACTATGAAGCGCCGTCCGATCAACTTGGCAGCATTTGGCTGAATCTGGGCTGAAAGTATATCCCGGTACACTTCAGAATTCATCCGGCTACTCTTGTCTGCTGTTATGTCATCAATAAACACAAGTGACCCAGTGCCATTGAAAGCCATGCATGCCCATGCCATCACGTTGCCTCCACCATGTTTTACAGAGAATGTGGTGTGCCTTGGATCATGTGCCGTTCCCTTTCTTCTCCAAACTTTTTTCTTCCCATCATTCTGGTACAGGTTGATCTTTGTCTCATCTGTCCATAGAATACTTTTCCAGAACTGAGCTGGCTTCTTGAGGTGTTTTTCAGCAAATTTAACTCTGGCCTGTCTATTTTTGGAATTGATGAATGGTTTGCATCTAGATGTGAACCCTTTGTATTTACTTTCATGGAGTCTTCTCTTTACTGTTGACTTAGAGACAGATACACCTACTTCACTGAGAGTGTTCTGGACTTCAGTTGATGTTGTAAACGGGTTCTTCTTCACCAAAGAAAGTATGCGGCGATCATCCACCACTGTTGTCATCCGTGGACGCCCAGGCCTTTTTTAGTTCCCAAGCTCACCAGTCAATTCCTTTTTTCTCAGAATGTACCCGACTGTTGATTTTGCTACTCCAAGCATGTCTGCTATCTCTCTGATGGATTTTTTCTTTTTTTCTCAGCCTCAGGATGTTCTGCTTCACCTCAATTGAGAGTTCCTTTGACCGCATGTTGTCTGGTCATAGCAACAGCTTCCAAATGCAAAACCACACACCTGGAATCAACCCCAGACCTTTTAACTACTTCATTGATTACAGATTTACGAGGGAGACGCCTTCAGAGTTAATTGCAGCCCTTAGAGTCCATTGTCCAATTACTTTTGGTCCCTTGAAAAAGAGGAGGCTATGCATTATAGAGCTATGATTCCTAAACTCTTTCTCCGATTTGGATGTGGAAACTCTCATATTGCAGCTGGGAGTGTGCACTTTCAGCCCATATTATATATATAATTGTATTCCTGAACATGTTTTAGTAAACAGCTAAAATAACAAAACTTGTGTCACTGTCCAAATATTTCTGGCCCTAACTGTATATATCTTTAGCAACAGCACCACCTAGTGGAGACTGATGTGAAGTGGTGGTTTACAGTCTGTTATAGGAATTACAGCAATATAAATACCACGCATGAAATAACATTCTGAAAATACCCTACAGGGCCCCACTACAGATTGAAAGTTGGCCCCTTAAAATGTATTAAGTGAAGTAATTTGGGAGGCGCACAATTGTATTTTATACTTCTGTCTCTCAATCCTTACTTTGGTGGAATTTTTTTAAGAAAAATATAATTCTTAAAGTGAAACTGTCACCAAAACAACCCTATTGAGCCAATTACATGTTCACGCTGGTCATGCTGCCTTGTTTCCTAAGCGGGTTTTCTTGAAGTTCATAATCATTGTATTAGGGTGGGAAAAAAACATATAAAACATACCTGACATCATAAATATGGTCTTAGGGGAATTACTGGGGCATATCCATGGCTGAGCCAAGTCACAAAATCCAGCCAGCAATCTCGCCCTCCTCATAGCTACAGAACTACAGCCTGCCCTGTCCATCTTGCACTTCTGACCCTTCCAAATGTCCCGCAGGTGCAAAGGCACTTCATTGGCAGTGGGGAACTAGACATACATAGTGAACTCTTGTGACTTTTTTGCCCTGGCTTGCCCAACATTTTGAGACTTTGTGCATTTTTACACCTCTCACTCCTGTTTTATAATGAGGAATTTCACTCCAGATTTATCATTTAGACTTTTTTTGAGTTACAGGCTAATCATTGTTTACTTGTGAGATTGATGTCTCCAATGGCTGAGGTTTTAGGGGATGAGGGGGTGGAGGAGGACATTGGCACAACAACCACAGCATGAGAAAATGGAGAAAGCATTGCCATCACCTGGACAAGTTGCTGGCATGCCTGGGCATATATATATATACATATATTGTCCTTGACCATAGTTATAACTCAACATGTCGGCATTGCTATGAATTGTAGCAGACACCGACAGTCCCAAGGACTGCCCCAGCTTCTGCTGTATATATGCATGCGGAGGTGATAAAGCTTTTTTAGAGATGTAGTGATTACTTGGGACTCTCCTTCTTTCCTCGGTGCAAGTTCTCTGAAATGTGCAGAGTCAACCGCATGGAAAGGGCAGGACTGTAGTACCATCAACTTGGACAGGAGCAGGTTCAGCTTCTGCATAGTTGGATGAGCTCATGCACATTGTTGTCTCTTTGCAATCGCCTCGGTGAATCGCTTGACGAGGAGTAGGTGGAGGAGGAGGAGCATAAGGACCAGTAGATGAAGGGAGGAAAACACAGTTCCCTTTTTCTGAGGTGGTGGAGGTCTGACTGTTGGAGAAGGTGGTGACCACTGGGAGATGCATCACTCTATACCTCTACATTAGCGCTAGGGTTTTCCCAGGCCACTTTATGGTGATGCTCCATGTGTTGACGCAGGGCCTTGGTGCCAACATTGGCATCCTGACCATGCTTCAGCTTCTGCCCACAGATCCTACATACGGCCACAATGACGTCCTCAAGCGACTTGATAAATAATTCCCACCCTGGTGAGTATTGCATTTTACCCCCAAGACTCCGTGCTGACAGGCCTGCTGCCACCCTTGTCCCCTGATGATGATGTTGAAGCCCTCTTCACCTGCTTTCCACATGTGATCATCCACAACTGTTTGCTTATTACTTAAGTTGCCCTCACCAGTCTTATGGTTGAGTCCTCTGACCGCTCTCAACACCTACTCCCACACGACTCTCATCACTACTTGCATGCCTGAAGGAAGAAACAGCAGACCTCACCTCCCAATCTGCTTTGGGCAATGTCTGCTGGCTGTCCTCAGTAATATCTTCCTCTTTGAAAAGTGGAGCATGTGGTGGCATATATCACTTGCCTGATAAAAGGAGCAGAAAAGGAAAGAGGCAGATTCAGGACAGGTCAGGGCACAGAGCTTGTTCCTGGGCCATACCAACAAAGTGTGGTATCAGAGGAACGCATCGTGCTGTAGGTGTCTGATGTCAGCTGAGATGATGTTGAATCATCATCTATTGAGTCAACCATTTCAGGACAGCGGGATTGGCGTCAAAACATGATCGCAGGCAGATCTGGCCTATTGCTTTTGCTGTTGCTACCACCAGCCCTTCTTCTGCTGCTACTGCTGCCGACTCCAGCAACATTTTTGCCTCTGCCAGTTCCCTTGGATGGCCCTGGCACCTCTTTGCTGGACATACTGTTCGGTAACAGTAACTGTATATGTAGAATATCAATTTGGACGCCCAAATAACAGTTATATTAAACAAGTTAATCAAGCCCTAATGGAATTGCTTAACTATGAAATCAGATGGACAACACTCCAACGATTGTGTTACACAGGTTATTCACCCCAATATGAGAATCAAGCCCTAATGGAATTGCTTATATAAAATCAGATGGACACCACACTAAGGGTTATATTACACAGTTTATTTACCCCAGTATGAGAATCAAGGCCTACTGGAATTGTTAATCTATGAAATCAGGTGGACACCACACTAATGGTTATATTACACCGTTTATTCATCCCCAGATGAGAATCAAGGCCTACTGGAATTATCTTTGAAATCAGGTGGACACTATAACATTTGTATCACACTGTTTATTCACCCCAACTAGAATTGCTGATCTATTAAACTAGGTGGGCACCCAAAAACCGGTTAGATTACACAGCTAATTATCATGCCACTTTCCAACCATTACATTCCCCAAAGACACTTTTTTAATCTCATAACACTGTGTGCTTAAACATCATCTGCTCCAGATAAGGGACAATTTTTATAAGCTTTTGAATATATAACAGCATGAGATGTGTGCCAGTGCGGTGTATTTTTAAATACCGTGTATGAGAAAACTGTCAAATGTCAGGCTGGCTGTGCTCGGTAGTACTTCTATGTGCAATCACAGCAGGTATTCTGAATGATGCATCCAAGGAGTGGTTCTTTGTTTTTGTTGACTATTAAAGCACTAGATAAGGTGAACAAATGTGTTTCAGGGCTCCTAGCCCTCTCCTCAGTAGCCAAAAAGACAGGTAGGTTGTTTTCAGCTCCAAATGTCCATTTTATAGGTAAAAGGTTGCACATAAAATGTGGGCCGTATTATTTTTAGTGTAATTAATCATAGTATTTATCAATATTCACGTTATACAATACCCCTGCATCTCCTTTGGATGTATTTAAACAACAAAAATTGTTACAAAAAATAAAACAATACAAAATAAATTATATTTAATAGGGATAAAAACCAATTTACTACTCTTAACAAATCTTGATCGTGGTGTGGAGATGCTCAAAATAGTCTAAAGATGTACATCTAGTGGGGCACAGGGGCGCTTGTGTGCTAGAAAAGAAACTGGCACAGATGGACTTGAAAAAATCTACCTACAGAACTGCATCTAAAGGAAATCAAACAATACCAATTCTGAATTTAGGCCTTTTGAGACTAGAAATTTAAAATTGTAATTAATCATCCTAGATTCTGCCCTAGACATTGTGTTGATGTAATTGTCCCCTCACCAATCTTTTTTTAAGGATTGAATGGCTGCAAACTTTAATTTACTACTTTAATTTACTAGGATCGCTTTGATGGAATTCTTTAAAGTGGGCTGAGAGAGTATGTTTGGCAAAACCTATTTTGATGTTGCGAATGTGTGTTCACGGGATTTCAATTGAGTACTTTTCTTTGAAAAATTAGTAATAGAAAAAAACCCTAAATACTCCGCACCTAAAAAAAACCAAAACACTAATTCTACCCAAGATGTCAATGTCATTGGTATCAGTGGAGCGCACACAGTGGGGAGCTATTTGGATAGATAAATTTGGTGCTTTCGTGTATACAAAGGACGGTTTAGTAGGTAAATTTGCTCCTATTATCGTGTCATCCTTGATTAAGTGCCAATCCTTTCGGATAATTTTTTAGTACTTGTTTGTAATGCATATTGTAAGTAATAGTATGTATGTTATGGTATAAGTTTGAATTCAGTTTCTTTACTCTGTGGTATTTTTGGGTCTCATGATTTCTTTAATTCTTTTTTTACTGTTTTATATACTGACAAATATGAATAAATACTTTATGATATACTCAGTGTATGCCATGAGGATCTTACTATATAGGGTGAGCAAACCCGAACTGTAACGTTCAGGTTCATATCGAACATAGAGGGTTCGAGTGGAAATCCTTGTTCTGGTTCAGTGCTTTCGGATGCTGAATAAAGTTTGTTGAAAGGATGCAGAGCCGCCGATCAACATGCTATTTAGCAGTGGGCACTTGGAAGCCATCACAGTCATGACGAGTATAAGAATGGCTGTTATTGCCCAACGCAGCACGTGACCCGGCCTGTATAAATGCCGGATCAAGTGGGCATTGCCATTCTGCTCTAAATAGTGTAGGGACCTCGAGTGAGGGATAGTGTCAGGCTGTTAATCTGTCTGCTCATTTTGTGGGTGACCTATATCTATTTTTTGGGGTGAGATAAACCTTCTTTGCATCAGTGACAGAGAAATACAATAGTTAATCTGTCTGTTAATTCTGTGTTTAACATAAACCAATATTTTAGGGTGAGATACACCTCCTTTCTATCAGTGACAGGGAAATACAATAGTTAATCTGTCAGTTAATTTTGTGGGTGACATAAACCTATTTCTGGGGTGCACCAGTGACAAAGAAAAACAATAGTGAATCTGTCTGTTCATACTGTGGGTAACCTATAGTCACTTTTTGGGTTGAGATACACCTCCTTTGCATCCCTAACACAGAAATACAATAGTTACATAATCTGTATGTTAATTCTGTGGGTGACATAAACCCATTTTTTAGGCTGAGATACTCCTCCTTTGCATCTGTGACACAGAAATACAATAGTTCAGGGATGCTCAACCTGCAGCCCTCCAGCTGTTGCAAAACTACAACGCCCAGCTGTTGGCTGTCTAGGTATACTGAGAATTGTAGTTTTTCAACAGGTGGAGGGCCACAGGTTGGGCATCCCTGCAATAGTTAATCTTTCTGTTAATTCTGTATGTGACCTATAACCTTTTTTTTTTTTTTGGGGGGGGGGGGTTACACCTCCTTCACATCTGTGACAGGGAAATACAATGGTTAATTCTGTGGGTGACATAAACCCATTTTTTTAGGTTGAGATACACCTCCGTTGCATATGTGACACAGAAATATAAAAGTTAGCCTGTTTCTTAATTCTTTGGGTGACATAAACCTTTTTTTGGGGGTGGCTTCTTTGCACCCATGACACAGAAATTCAATAGTTAATCTGTGTGTTCATTCTGTGGGTAACCAATAACCATTTGGGGGTGCGATACTACTTCTTTGCATCTGTGACATGGAAATACAATTGTTCGTTTGTCAGTCAATTTTGTGGGAGACCTCAAAGAATAAGGAGAGCATCAAATAAATGATGGGGGGGGAGTTGTTGCTGCTGGTGTCATTGGTGCTGGAGCTCCTGCTGCAGTGAAAGGACGTTGTCGATCTCTGCCAGCTATGTGCCCAAATGAAACACCTTCATCTGGCGCACTCAAGCGACGGGTTGTTCTGCTTCATTTTGTAGGCATGATTACAGCTGTACGAATGGTAAGGGCAGAACCAGTAGAGGCGGTGTTAGATTGGATGGCTAACAGTGCTTCCAGTTCCTTCACATTGTTTTCCATCTGGTCCCCTGCTGAAAACTCAGAGTTGCCAACTGGCGGCCCATGGGTATCTATCTTCCACCTCAACCTCTTGCAAATCAGCCAAGCAGTCTAAGCCCCAAGTCATGCAGCAGTCACTTATGGTTTTTGATGACTCTTTTGGTGGGGGTTTCCTTGGACCATCCACTTAGCCCTGCCCCAGAGGTGGAAGAGATTGAGTGCACCAGCCTCACAGCAAGAGAGGGAGTAGAGTGCAAAACCACAGCGGTGAGCCCCTAGTCAGTATTTCTGCTACTGCCCATTGTACCGAGGGAATGAGCACACCAAAGCCAGCTCAAAGATGTTTCCTGGCGTGGCAGTTCTTCAGGCACGGAGCCAACAACAAGACAGGGTGGTTTGCATGCTGTGCAGTAAGAGCCTGAAGCGAGGCATACATGTTCTAAACCTAAGCATCACCTGCATGACCAGGCATCTAACTGCAAAGCACAAGCTGCAGTGGAGTAGACACCTGAAAAACCACAAAATATCTGAGGCTCCTCCTGCTGCTCTGCTCTGCTGCAGTCTCAGCCTCTTCCTCCCACTCTGGAGCGACAGGGCCACCTGGCACCTCTTAAAGTCAGGATGTGACAGCAACACCATCATCACCAGTGTCACATAGCATTTCGACACTCTAGCATAGAAGCGTTAAGCTGTCACTGGAAAAGAACAAACCCTGGAGAGAAAGAGGAAGTATACTCCTACCACACTGAAGCCCTGGCCCTGAGTGCCAGCATTTCAAAATTCCTGGCCTCCATTCTGTCATAACCATTGATACATAAACCAGTAAGCACGGGCAGGGGCACAATATCTTCCTAACTGCCCACTGGGTAAATGTAGTGGCGGCTGTGCCAGAGGCGGAAAGCGGTTTGGCGCATGTCCTACTGCTACCAAGGACTGAAGTATGTTTCTTGATGCCTCCTGTTACCTCTTCCTACTCCTACTGCACTTCCTCCTCCTGTTCCTCCTCTACCACCTCCTCATCGCATTAGAGCAACACCTGCACCATCAACTTCAGCACAGACAGGGGAAACGACAGCAAGCTGTTCAGATGCGTCAGGCTGTACCACTACATTAGAGCCACAATTTTCCCATGCCACTTTATGGTGAAGCTTGATGTGAAATGCACCCTGGCCGTGCTTTACCTTCTGCCCACTGATCCTACATACAGTGTTGCTGACATCCTTAAGCGACTTGCCCCCACCACTCCGTGGTGACTGCCTGCCGTTGCCTCTGTGAAGCCGTGCACCACTAGTGTTTCCAGACCGGTAGACTACTGACTAGCAGACAGTCTACCCTGGGCATGTTTGGCTCCAGATATCACACTGCTGCCACCCTGCTGGTTCACGGAAATGCTTGCACCCTGCTGTCTCAAACACTCACTGACAGCCTGCCCCCATCTCACGGGCAAGCTTCCAATTTCACCCCCTAATGATGATGATGAAACCCCCCTTCACCTGCTCCCAGATATGACCGGCTACATCATCATCCACTACTGTCTGCTCATCACTTGTTACCCTCACCAGTCTCATAGCCTTATCACTTGACGTCTTACGACACCTGCTCCAATGCAACTGTAATCGTCACTACTTTCACGCCTACAGGAGGACCGCCCCTCTGTCTTCCTGTCTTTTTAGATATGCCCTAGAAACAGTCTTTTAAGGGACCAGTGGACATGAATGAAAGCTGTTATTATAAGGTAATTACAGATCTTTTGACAATTGTTAACAGACTAACTCAGGGATACATGCCTAGCTCTAATGAACTAGCAAATTAAAAAAATATGACAGTTACACTTTAAATAAGGAGGACAGTGTTTAATTACATAGCTCTGTGCCCTACACAAGGATTGATGCAAACTACACTGTCTCCTATGTATCTCTTCAGCTTCAGATAACAGTTCCTGATCTGTCCATGCAGTCTTCCTATGCTGTCCCGATGCTCTCCCTACAGTGTGTAAAAACTCTCTCTATGATCTCCCTACACTGCCCAAGAACTGTCCCTGCTCTCAATCTATCCAATATTCTACAATTAAAAGCTTTTGGCAACACTCTCCCTAGCTCTGTGATAACACTTTTGGCAACACTCTCCCTCTCTCAGTGAAATGGAGCAGACCGCATGGGATGAGGCTATTAAAAGCTGTGACATCATAGGGGCTGGCTAGATGCTAATTGGCTGTATGCATGGCATTATAAGTGATCTTGCGTTCCTGGGCTTCTTATTTTCACTTTGTAACACATGTAGCCACCATTTTAGGAAAAAAAAATGATTTGTTACTCTGAAGTGCAAGGAAATTCGGATTTGTTGCAAATCAAATTCTTCCTAAACTTCGGATCAAATTCCACCTAGGATGCTTCAATTCGCTCAACACTAGAAACCACAACACAATGGCGGATCCATTGTTTCACAGACACTTCTTGCACAAGGTGGATACAATTGACATACAGTGGGTTTCCTCATGTCCCCCCCCCCCCCCCGGTTATCCGCTGTTTTCATACGAAATAAAGCACTGCATGCACTTATTGATTTTTTCACTGTCACAAAACTCAAAGTAGATTGGAATGTCTACATATCAATTAAAAAGTAATATTTTATAAAATTCAAAAAGTCAAGTATTTTTAATTTTAGATTCTGGCGGCTAATCTAATATATACATCATGCATATGATGCTAAGCCATAATAGGGCTGGCACAGAAATGAATGAGGCCTCTACTGTACTCCCTGTTCTATTCTGTACTATAACTTACTAAACATTGGGGCATGCTCCATTAGGTGCATTACTATAATATGGGAACAATGCTAAAAGAGTATTCATGTTCTGCCTTCTTTATTAGATAGAAGTCATTGAAAAGCTTTTCATAGAAGGTACAGTAAAAAGTAATAATACATCTTAGTAAACGTTTAAGTCCAGACCCAGGAGACATGAATTATGTGATTTAAAAATAAACATCTTTTTTCCTCCTGGGTAATTATAGATCTCTGATCATAGCCCGGGATTGTCCCAGCTTATTATAAATCTCCTACACAGCTCCCGCTCACTTCCAGTAAAGAATTTTACAATAGGACAAGCCTGCCGCTACTATACTGGTAAGTCAACAGACAATGACAGCCGTCTCCCTGGGATATTGTCATTACATTAAATACAGTGGATAGAAAGGGATGCAAATGCACTCTTAACTTGCATATTAACACCAAAATGTGCAAATGATTGTAGTAATGTTTGGAAAATATTTTCAGTAAAAAATATTTCCATGACTGAGGCTTTGATTTTATTTTTATAAAACATTTCAGAAATAATGAGCTAAAAGTATCCCAAGTGGGTAAGAGAATATATCATCCAAGCTGAAACATTCAATGCAGAAGAGAAAATGTTCACATTGTACTTAATTCAACTTACTTGTATTCAACTTTTTACTCTCTTGTAAATTCAAAAAACAACAGATTTAATTAAATTTTTCCAAATTTAGATATTTTTGGTATTTGTTATTCAGCTGGACAGACCCACAAGATCAACAGACATTCTATTATTCAGAATTGAACCTGAATTAATTTGTGCCTTTGTCTACGATTTCAATAATAAAATATTGTAATTTTTTCTAAATGCAAGACTTCTTTTAGATAAAAATAAATGCAAAAAGTTATTTCCATGTGGATATGCCATCACTTTATGATCACTGAGGGTTCAATCTCTGGGACCACCACTGATCCTGAGAATGAAGCACTGCTATAACGGGGAGCCGGTGGCACGCTTCCTCCCTGCAGCGTTGTCGGTTTCCCACTGTGGAGGAGGAGCCGGCCTCGGACGTGGCTGGCGTCCTCGTCTCCTTAGCAATAGGGGCGGGGGACATTTATTAAGGTATAGTGGCATATATAAGTTGCAGATTTTGTTGCACGTCATTTTGCTGCAAAATCTGCCATGTTTCTAAAATGGCAAGAAAACTGGCCATGGTGTGGGTAGAGAAGCAAGCTGACCGGAAGCAGGCTGTCAGTTTTTGGTGTGGAAAATGGCTTAAATATACTCCAGCAACGGAGCTGGTGTAGATTTAAGTCTGTCACGTAGCCTGCTGTAGGAAGGCCTGAGCCTCTACATAACTTTTGCCCTTCCTCCAGCAACATAGAGAGACATAAGACTTGAAAAACGTTGGTCTTAATAAATGTCCACCAATGTTTTTCCTTCTCACATAAAAAACAGTAACCTATATCAATGTGCAATTTTACCTTAAAGTAATTTTAAAAAACTAAATAATAAATCACTTAAAAGTCAAATTGGGTTCAGTTTGACCTAATCTATGAACCAATTTGATTTGGATCCAAATCAATTCTACTTGAATCAAAAGTGATCTAATTGGTCTGATAATTTATGACTTTCTTGGTCTTCTGTTACATACAATTTTCTCTCTTGTCTCTCACTTTTTAGTTTTGTATTTCTCTCTCTATCTTTCTCTCTCTCCAAAATTCATCCTATTTAAATCACCAAAAATTCAGATGCAAAATTTGGGTCGATTGTGATTCTTGCAGAATCAATTCACTCACCTCTAATAATAATAACAAAAATAATTGTTTTTTGTCATCTCAACAAACCCTGCTTATACTAAAAAAAACAACCTCTAATAATTTATATCTACAATTATGATTAGTTCATACAATGCCCAATTCATCATACAGCACATGCCACCACGAAGAAATGTACCTTCATCAAGGATTTCTAATAGTTCCCTGGTAACCTTTGTCACCAACTCATTTAGAATTAATTGAAATAAGAGCAGTTCATGCACTGCTATGCTTCCAACAATAAATCAATGGGGTTCATCAAGTGGATTGTAACATCTGTTGTCTAACGGATCTGGAAGTGTACCATGACAGAGTCGCCTCAATATAGTGTGAACTGAGCCTAAATCCAAGGTTAAAAATCCAAGGTTTAAAGTCAATACAAAAATAAGAGCATTTACACCTCCAAAATCTTTTTCAATTCTGGTGCTATTAAATTTAAGTCTCTATTTTTTGAATAGTTGATTTCCATTAAAAGTAACATAAAATGATTACAATGGCACAAATTATTTATTTTACTGACTACTGTATTTTTTAATTGTGGTAACTGTTAAAGAGTTGTCCAAAATCTAAGTGTTCTAATAACCCCACCACCTAAGGGGACCCCTGAAGGGACGCCTACGTGGCTGCTCCACAGGTCTCAGATTCCAGCTCCGTGGATCCACTGCTGCCTTCAGTGCACTTCAGTCCACACATATAAACTTCAGGCATAGCCAGGAGTCACGAAGGGGGTAAAGTGTCCCCAGGTTGCAGATTACTACAGACACATGCCATGCTTGTTGAACATCTATACAAAAACATGGTGCTGCAAAAAAAGGTCACCCTAACATCCACAATAAAAACTGGTTTTTGTGGTTGATCATAAGTTAAAAGAAGTGACATCTGTGTCGGTTACATAACAAATGAACCTTAAAGTATTGCAAAAACAACTGGATTACCAGAGATGACAAATCGATCACATAGATCAGGTTTTACATACTCACTTCATTTCCTTCTCCATTTTCATTTAAGCTAAAATCATTGTATTTTTTTTCTAGACTATAACAAAAATGCTAACAAAGAATGAAACTTTCATAAACTATTTTTACATTTTGCCATTTTCTGGAGAGACAAGGAATAAACCGCTCATCACCACTTTCTTCTTCTTCTTATATCTGGTCGGAGTCCTTATCAATTCCTCCATTATCACAGTCATATGTCTGGAAGTTCAGTTACATGAACCAATGTATCTCTTTATCTGTAATTTGTCCATTGTAGACATATTATATACATCAGTCGCGGTTCCTAAATTACTGCACATCTTATTGTCCGGAAATCACTTTGTCTCCTTCTCACAATGTTATACTCAGTTCTACTTCTTTTTTGCAGTGGCAACTGCAGAAGATATTCTTCTCTTCATTATGGCTTATGACCGATATGTCGCTATCTGCCTCCCCTTACAATATCATCGGATCCTGAGTCAGAGAAATTGTATCCTGATAATTATTGGGATTTGGGCAGCTGCCTTTTTAAACTCTATAATGTTCATAACCTCAGCTTTGTACTTGTCCTCCTGTCACTCCAACCTCATCCACCAGTTTTTCTGTGATATTAAATCACTAACAAAGACCACTTGCACTAGTACAAAGATGTTTTTTGTAGTAATTGTTATAGAATTTTTATTATGTGGATTTATCCCATTGATTTGCACTTTCATTTCTTATGTTAACATTTTCTCTGTCATTTTCAAAATGAAGACAAAAGAAAAACAAAAAAAAGCCTTCTCCACCTGCTCCTCCCACATCACTGTTATCTCTATTTACTATGGGACAGGCATAATAGGGTTTCTGATACCACCTTATTCTGATGTTCTGGACTTAGTCTTCAGTATCATATATACAACTCTAATCCCCATGATAAATCCTATCATATACAGTCTACAGAACTCCAATGTACAATCTGCATTGCTGGGGTTAGTGAGGGGAATGTGGCTTTCAAAAATAATCTTGTGAGCATACAACCATGAGAGGGTTGATAACCCAAAAAATTACAGGATCACCGTTATTGAGATAAAACATAACTTTTACTATTTATGCTAAAAGAAAATACAAGTCTGATCCATTTAAACCGGGGTACCGTTGTCACTGTATTATGTTATGGTGAACAGATCATGTCTATAATCTGATAGTATATTGGAGTGAGTTGTTAGCTCAAAACACACATGAAATTCTGGTAGGAGGTTGATCTTCTGGTATTATAGCATGAGTCTATACACCTAGATTACCAAACGTCCCAGGTCTAGTGGTTTCTATGTGGTCTGGCAATTGAATTTTTGTGTAATAGCAGAGGAGTACTCGATTTTGTGAATAATAGCTTTGATGAGCAGTCATACATGGGTGTGGAGATAGACCTTTTCCACTCCTAGGGTATCCCCTTGTTCCTTTCTTACACCTCTAGATGGGGGAATGAAAAGGGGGAGAATGTACATTAGGTCAAACACGCAACTGATATCAGAAGGTAGGTGTGGAGAGTAACCTCTTCCACCCCTGGGGTCTCCTCTTACTTCTTTGTTACACCTCTAGATGGGGGAAGGAAAAGGGGGAGAATGTGCATGCAACTGATATCAGAAAGAAGGTGTGGAGAGCAACCTCTTACCCTCCTGGGGTCTCCTCTTACTCTTTTCTTACACCTTTAAACGGGGAAAGGAGAAGGGGAAGCATGCAAAGACCTCTTCCTCTGCTGGGATCTCCCCTTGCACCTTTCTTACAAACTAAGGTTGCACACACACTTCTATCAAGCGGTAGATTCTGTAGGTCTGTTAATTAGCAAGCACTGTCCAGTGCCAAAGGTGAAATAGCAGTTCCCTGCCTAAAATATGCCCGTGAGCAAACCCTCCGTACATGTTTCACTGGGGCCATCAGGGGAGTTTGAGTTGTGCCCTGGCGCATTCTCACTCCTCTCCTTCCCCCATCTAGGGTTGTAAGAAAAGAGGCAAGGGGAAACATTTGGAGTGGAAGAGGTCTCTCTCCACACCTATGTATGACTGTTCATCAAAGTGAGTATTCACAAAATCAAGTTTTCCTCTGCTATTTTGGAAAAGTCCAATAGGTAGCCTGAAGCAAGACCGGGCAGAGACCACTAGACCTGGGTTGTATTGGGTAATCTTGGTACCTATGGATTCACCCTAAAATACCAATGGACCAACCTCCCACCTGAATTTCTTGTGCATTTTGAGTCAAATTATAGATATGATTTGTACGTCTTAACAAAATAAAGTGACAGCGGTACCCCGGGTTTAATGAATCACACTTGTATTTTCTTTTAGCATAAATAGTAAAAGTTACATTTAATTTCAATAAGGGTGACCCCATACATGGACTATTTTTGGGTCATCAATAGGGATGAGCGGACCTCTGGATGTCCAGGTTTGAAGAGTTCGTCTGAACTTTGTTTCAAAGTTCAAATCGGCTCTGAGCTTGACCCCAAACAACGAATCCAATTGAAGTCAATGGGGACTTTAAATATGGGGCACTAAAATGGTTCTAAAAACGTAATAGAAAGGGCTAGAGGGCTGCAAAAGGCTCCAAGGTGTGCGTGAAAGCAATGCAATTGTCCTGCAAACAAAAGTGGATAGGGAAATGACTTAAAATGACATAAAATACAGAAAAATTATTAATTATTAAATTATTAAAAAATATCTTGAACCAAGAAGCGGAGGACCAAATGGAGTAGGAAGTTGAGGAGGCTGTGTACATGGCAGTTTATATGGAAGATGTGGCGGAGGCAGGGGAGGATGCCAACACTCTTTCTGTTTGTTTTTTCCATGTGTCCATCAATCCTGTGTCAGGTTGCTATGGGCCACACGTGACAGTTTGGTGCTTGTATGTCCTGGGTTAAAACGTGGTAAAAAAATTTGTCTCAGTTATAGATCTCACACGTCCCCTATCTGGGGACTATATATTAAAAGATTTCTACTCCTACTATAGTAAGATGGATGCCAAAGGGGTGTTCAACATAAATTTCCAAAAAATGGCCAGTGTCATAGACACATTCCACAGAAGAATATCCTCTCCTGCAACAGTTAAGATGGATGAAGGGGTTGTTCCTAATTCTTTAAAAATCATTACTTTCACAAACACGCTACACAGAATAATTTTCTTTCCCATTTGGATGGATTCAAAATGAGTCGTCTTATTAGTATTCTTATTTTTTTTTTTTTCGACCACCAAACATTGGGAGATGGCAAAGAGAATGCACAAACTGCACTGGAGTACAACAATAGCTAGGTGCACCTGCTATACTTCTTTACTCTGCCAATATAAGACAAAGCAATCTTAAGCCTGGAGACGGAGGTCCTAGTGGAGGAGGAGGCGGATGTGGCGGTGCAGGAGGAGGAGGTCAACAACCTTTTTTTTTCTTTTTGATTTGTAGATGCCCCAAAACATTGGGAAATAGCAAAGAGAACGCACAAACTGCGCTGGAGTACAACAATGGCTAGGTGCGCCTGGTAAACACTACCTCTCTACTCTGGCCAAGGTACAGACAAGTCCTGTGGGATCCATGCCTGGTTCATTTTTATGAACGTGAGCTTGTCCACATTGGCTGTGAACAGACAGATATGCCTGTCTGTGATCACCCCCCTTGTCATGCTAAACACACGTTCAGAAAATACACTTGCTGCAGGGCAGGCCAGCACTTACAAGGCATAAAGGGCAAGCTCAGGCCAAGTGTCAAATTTGGAGACAGACAAACAATTGTGTATCCGTGTCACAGATGCAAAAGAGGTGTTTGAGGTGTTCAATCAATTAACTGGTTGAATAACTGTTATATATCCCTTTGATGGTGGCAAGTACAGTGCTTTTTTAACTCAAAATTTAGGTGGGTCACACCAACCCAATTAACCGGCTAAATTACTGATATATATCCCTTTGATGATGGCAAGTACAGTATTTTTTTCATACCAAAATAAAGGTAGGTCACACCGATCTAATTAACCCCTTCGGGCCTGTTTTCACCTTCCTGCCCAGGCCATTTTTTGCAAATCTGACATGTGTCACTTTATGCAGTAATAACTTTGAAACGCTTTTACATATCCAAGACATTCTGAGAATGTTTTCTCGTCAAATATTGTGCTTCACGGCAGAAGTAAATTTATGGCAAAATATTTCATTTTTATTTATAAAAAAAATACCAAATTTACCAAAAATTTGGAAAAATTTCCAAATTTCAAAATTTCAATTTCTCTACTTTCAAAATACATAGTAATACCTCCAAATATAGTTATTATTTTACATTCCCCATATGTCTACTTTATGTTGGCATCATTTTATAAATGTCACTTTACTTTTTTCGGACGTTAGAAGGCATAGAAAATTAGAAGCCATTTTTCAAATTTTCAACAAAATTTCCAAGACCATTTTTTAAGCACCAATTCAGATATAAAGTGATTTTGAGGGGCTTACGTAATGGAAACGACCCATAAATGACCCCATTTTAGAAACACCCATCAAATTATAAAAAAAACTAATGTTACAAACTTTGTTAACCCTTGAGGTGTTCCACAAGAATTAAAGGAAAATGGAGGTGAAATTTCAAAATGTAACTTTTTTGGTAGATTATTCATGTAAAAAAAATTTTCTTGCAACACAGCCAGGGTTAACAGCAAACTAAACCTCAATATACGTTACTCTGATTCTGCAATTTACAGAAATACCCCATATGTGGTGGTAAATGTCTCTATGGGTTTGTGGCAGTAGGAAAGGAGCGCCATATGGATTTTAGCGCCATATGGATTTTAGAGGCAGATTTTGCTAGAATGGTTTTTAGGCACCATTTTGTAATTGAGAGACCCTGACATACCCCTACAGTGGAAACCCTCAAAAAGTGACCCCATTTTGGAAACTACACCCTTCAAAGAATATATTAAGGGGGGTACTGACCACTTTGACCCCCTAAGCGTTTTATGGAATTTGGAAACACTTGGCTATGAAAATGAAAAGTTTCATTTCTTCCAATAAAATGTTGCTTTAGACCCAACTTTTTCATTTTCATAAGGGGTAACAGGAGAAAAGCACCCCATAATTTGTTCCCCCTTTTTCTCCTGAATACGGCAACACCCCATATGTGGTGGTAAACTGCTGTGGGGGCACATGGCAGAACAGGAGGAGCGCCAAATGGATTTTGCATTCACAGATTTTGATGGATTGGATTGCGGGAGCCATTGATTTTTATTTTTTTGAGTTATTGTCTCATGTGGTGGCTCATTTTTTGCGGGATGAGGTTACGTTTTCATTGGTACCATTTTGGCGTACATAAGACTTTTTGATCGCTTGGTATTACACTTTTTGTGAGTCAAGGTGAAAAAAATAGCTGTTTTGGCAGTTTTAAAAAAAATAAAAATTACAGCATTCACCTGAGGGGGCAAATCATGTGATATTTTTATAGAGCAGGTTGTGACGAATGTGGTCCACCGATTAGATGCACAATTAAATGTTCCACCATTTTTATTTTTTTTTTTACACATTAGATGCATTTTTTTAAGGCAAGAGGAAAAAACTAGTTTGAAAAAAAATTTTTTAAAGGCCGTCTCATGTAATATTTTTGTTTTTGGCGTAGCCTGCCATTTTCATTTGGGAGTTTTTGAGCTATTACCATTACGAAAATATTTTTTGTGATATTTTTTGGGCGATTGTTTTCTTAGGTTTAGGTTATACAATTTCTGCTGGGATGTAATGATGAAGTTTTGATTGGGTACACAGCTTTTTGGGGGGTACATGCATGCTCTCTCTTTTGCATCGCGTGGTCGATTACAGCTTACTTGCAGCTGTCAGGCAAGCTCCTGCACCACCCGATCAGGACAAAAAAGGGCGCTGTTTTTGGCTGGGCGTAGTTTTTGTAAAAAAATTTTTAAACAAAAAAAGTAGGACACACTACCAATTAACTGAAGAACATTCATCCCTGGTGTGAGGCCGTCTCATTGTAATAATTTTTATAAAAAAGGAGCAGTGTTTTACAGTGACAGGCGATAGCCAATATTGACAGTCTACGTTTTTATTTTATTAAATTTTACACATTAGATTTTAGGGTCTAAAGTGTACGCCTTTTTGATCTGCCTGCTATTATCACTCACTTTGGTGTAGAGGGAAGGTGACCGAAAATTGCTATTTTTTTTTTCTGGCGTGTATCTGGACATTTAAAAACACAGTGGAAATGCTTTATTATGCACAATCCGTGTTAGTAGATCTTCACTATTAAGGTTACTATTTTAGTGGAACTGCAATATGGGGGATCAGTGTTTCCGGTGGAGTATTGTTCCAAGACGAAAAGAAAGACGGATGGTATGAAAGAGTATGAGACATATCAGATCAGAGGAGGTGGAGGAAGAAGCATCCTGTATGTAATGAATACCACACTTTGCAGCCCTGCCTGACGTCAACTACGTCGAGCCCACGAGATAGTAGTTACCAAGATGGAGCACGTAAGGTCAGCTTGGTACTGTTTACACAGATGCCTCCTGTCCATGCAGCTACAGTAAGGCCCAGAAAGTGAGAGGAAATGAGAGCTTGGGCATCCGGATCTCAGGAGACTCCGATTGGCTGGGCAGCTGGAGTTGGATCTGGAACATTTGTAGCTGGTTCACGCCTGCTTGCAGCCATTCTGCAGCTTGCTCACGATGTTCTGGCCAGCATCTGCTTGCTTCGCCGATGTTCTGTAGCTGCCATAAGGGTGTCGAAGGCAGCCTGATCTCCTGTCTGGAACCAGTCCAGGGCAGGCTTGTCGGAGAGCAGCCAAGCCTCCCTGACTGAGGGGATGGGGCAGGTGGAGAGCGGCCCACCGCGGGCCTGACCACTGCCAATTGACTCCATGGGGAGCTTTGGCTGTGCTCCCCCTCGCCTTTCAGAAAGTTGCCTTCTACCTCCTCTTGGTCCCTCATCTGGACTGCATCCTTCCCTACACCATTCATAGCATTGGCTATCTCCTTTGTTTTCTTGTTGTAATACTGGCCATCATTGTTACCGATAATCACTGACACAGACTGCAACCTGATGCACACACACTATTTGCACTCAAACTATCTAGTGTTGAGCTGGTCTTTAGTCTCCAGAGGCTTAAGCTACTTCTTATAGTCTTTAGTGTCTGGGAGTATGGGTCCCACAAACACAAACACTAGTATTTCCATCCCACTTTGCTGTCACCAATATGTGACGAATTTCGAACCTCGCAGCCCCGCCTGATTTCAAATACATTGAGCCTACAAGATATGGTTTTAAAACTGGTTACCAAGACGTGATGTTACGCCCTCCCTGGGAGCACATAAGGTCACATTGGTACAGTTTACAAAAGACACCTCCCATCCACGCAGTTTACAGGGAGTGCCCAGGGAAGCGAGAGGGGGTGGTTCATGCTGCCTTCGGCGTAACCCACCATTCGCTTACAATTCCTGACAAGCTGAAAGAGCCTTTTCACTGCCCTAGTGAAACAGTGCTTTCTCAGCCTGGTTGACTGCCACCATTTCCCCGTTAATATAAGCCCAGTCCCTAACAGTCCGCTAACAGTAGCGTATAACTATGTTGAAAATGGACGCTGGGATTAGTGATGGAGATACAAGAATAGCACAAGATTGAATTATATATTTACTTCGCCTTCTGGGCACACTAGACATTGACAGACACAGAGAATAGATACAGTGGTTGGATGTGCAAATACAGCTGTATGATACAACAGAACAATAGTCAGTTATTAGGTGGATGAGTAGTCTGTTGGGTGATGGTTAGTCTTGGGTTGCTATAATCGCTTGGCTGTAGTCACATGGGCAGTTCACTCCTCCTCCCTGGTCCTGGTAGCCAAAACCCATTATGGCCCATAGCTCCAGACCACAAAATCACAGGTATATGGTTCTGGGTTCCAGCTTTAGGTGGGAACCAAACATGGTGCTGTTATTCGGTTTCTGCTGGGACATCACTGTATCTCTCTTTCCTGGTATCCTACCACCAAACTACGACTAGGGGCATATCCGCCTTGATCCCAGAGTCGTAGATATGTGACTAGTTTGTGCCTGTGACTGACAGGCAAGTCATAATTTCTTATGATCTCCTGGTTTCCTGTAGGATGACTTGGCCTCCATGCTGGCTAATAGAGGTGTGAATTTGTACACATGTGGCCTGATTGAATCCAGGACCCTTGCAGAGTTTAACCCTGCTGCTATCTGACAGCAAATGTCTGGAATAAGATCATAATTCCAAATTTCTCGCAATCCCGATAAATACATATATATATATATATATATATATATATATATATATATATATATATATTTGTATCACATAGTTTATTTCTCTAAGGTCTTAACTTTCTTTTCTATCTTTTTTTCTATCTTTTCTATCTTTTTGTCATCTTTTATTTTATAGCTAACTAATATATATATATAGTTAGCTATAAAATAAAAGATGAAAAAAAAAAGAAAAAAGATAGAAAAAAAGATAGAAAAGAAAGTTAAGACCTTAGAGAAATAAAACTATGCGATACAATTATATAAGCATTGTTTCTCCTCCTGGGTAATTATAAAATCTCTGATCATCACCCTGGATTGTCCCAGCACAGTATAAATCTCCTACACAGCTCCCGTTCACTTCCAGTAAAGAATTTTACATTAGGACAAGCCTGCTGTTACTACACTGGTAAGTCCTCCTGACAATTATATTGTAAATTAAATTTAGTGAATTATTCTACTAAATGGATCAGGTCATTCAATTGCTAAAAGACATTTTGCTAACAAACGATTTTCATAAAACCAAGGGTCTAAATATTTTTTTTTTTATTTGTACAGGATATTACAATGTCAGAATTTTGTGCCACTTACTTTTCTGATGCTTTCATTTTATGCTGTGTATCTTTTTTCTTTATTATTTTTTATTAAA
>ONZH01013935.1:0-21263 GCA_900303285.1 Rhinella marina | reverse complement strand
CCTTTTACTTTGATTACTGGTTTGCACACTCTTGGCATTCTCTTGATGAGCTTCAAGGCTTCAAGAGGTAGTCACCTGAAATGGTTTTCACTTCACAGGTGTGCCCTGTCAGGTTTAATAAGTGGGATTTCTTGCCTTATAAATGGGATTTGGACCATGAGTTGTGTTGGGCAGAAGTCAGGTGGATACACAGCTGATAGTCCTACTGAATAGACTGTTAGAATTTGCATTATGGCAAGAAAAAAGCAGTAAAGAAGTAAAGTAAAGAAAAACGAGTGGCCATCATTACTTTAAGAAATGAAGGTCAGTCAGTCCGAAAAATTGGGAAAACTTTGAAAGTGTCCCCAAGTGCAGTCGCAAAAACCATCAAGCGCTACAAAGAAACTGGCTCACATGAGGACCGCCCCAGGAAAGGAAGACCAAGAGTCACCTATGCTGCGGAGGATAAGTTCATCCGAGTCACCAGCCTCAGAAATCGCAGGTTAACAGCAGCTCAGATTAGAGACCAGGTCAATGCCACACAGAGTTCTAGCAGTAGACACATATCTACAACAACTGTTAAAAGGAGACTGTGTGCAGCAGGCCTTCATGGTAAAATAGCTGATAGGAAACACAGGGGATGGCTGGCTGCACGCCATTATGGATGATCTCACGTTCCAGGGCTTTTTACTTTAATTTTGTAACACATACAGCCGCCATTTTAGGAAAAACAGATTCGTTACCACAAATTCTTTGCAAATCAAAGTTTTCCTAAACTTCAGACCAAAATTACGCTTTGAATGTTTTGCTTTGCTCAACGCTACCTTTTGTGTTAACACACCCCAGGAATAATACACTAAAGCTAGTTCTCAACAGTACTTAGTGTGTAACTGATATTATATATCATATAAACCTCATATATAGCAGTGCTTGAACCCTTCAGAATTTCTATATTTCTGCATGAATTTGACCTAAAACTACATCAGATGTTCACACAAGTTCTAAAAGTAAATAAAACCAAATCAAACAAAATGATCCAATATCACAGGTCCGTGAGTGGCAAAAGTATGTGAACTTTTAGGATTAAGAGATAATTTGAAGGTGAAATTAGAGTCAGGTAAAAATAACAAAATGCAATATACTTACTGGTTGAATCCTACAGGATTCCAGCAAAAATGTAAACATGGTTGACCAGTGCACTGGCGCAAAAATTATGATTTGGTAAGTATATGATGTTTTGCTATTTGTGACATTTAGGTTGCACCGTTGCGGTGCAGATGAATTATGGACCCATTCAAGTTGAATGTGTCTGGATCAGTCTGCGGCAACCGCACAGATGGTGCCCATGCAATGGGGACCCCAAATTGCGGTCCCCAGTGCATGGAACGGCCAGCACACATTCATGTGCATGAGCCCTAATAGTAAATCTGCTCCCATCGACATTTTCTTCCTTCAAAAGAGAACAGTGTAGTTCACATCACTTTGCGGCATTAACCAGTTACTTCCTGATACTAACATACGTATCAAATAGTACTGAAAATGTACTATTTTTCACCTATTATTGACATGTCCATTTAAAAGTCTATCCTGTAAAAAACAACAAAACTGCAAGGTATAATAGTCACACATACCCCCGACACAATGGAACCCTATGGACAGGTACTTTTTCTTACACCATATACCATCATTACTTCCTGTGGCTGGTGGTGCTGTTTTTCTTCATCTTAAGGTCCTCATACACATTAGTATTTTGTCAGCCTAACCCACCATTTTTGGAGAGAGCAGTAGACAATCTAATGAGCCGACTTCAAGGGTTCGACTACATCTTGGTCACGAGATGCACTCAATGATCGCAGTGGGATCACAGTGTAGCGGTGCAGGCATAAAAATGAAAGTGGTTCCAGTGCAGCTCACATGTTTGCTGCAATCTCAGCAGTGTGGGATTTTTTTCCGATCCTGGGATCGTGGTGGCAGGACATGTGCAAGTCATGCAGAGAAACCATTTATTTCTATGCTGGAACCGCTACACTGCAATACCTGGAAGTCACAACTGTCGACCAAGATCACCATGCAGTCAAACCCTAAGGATACGAACACACGGCCCTGTCATGATCTAGTCGGGTTGCGGCCGTGCTGCGGTCAAGATTTGAAGACCATACTGTATAGTCAGTCTTCATTGTTAATGGCCACACAGCAACTTCAATAACACAGCCATTAACAATGAAGACTGACTAAGTAGTGCGGTCTTAATTAGTTAAATGAAAGGCAGCCGAAGGCTAAATGGCCACGTGGTTCTTGACCACAGCATGGCCGTAACCCGAACAGATCACAACCGTGCCATGTGGTCATACCCTAAAGGCAATTATCAGGAATGAACAATTTGCTCCCAATAAGAATCCTCCTTGTCAACAACTTCCCCAATTACATGGTTGCCAACTCTTGGACAGTCTGTAAAACTGGAGACTTTTTTCTAGTGTCCATGAAAACAACAGATGTTTCCATGTTTTTTTTTTAGTAGGCTGGCGCTACTTCAGAAGGTCATCGTGATTTGTAATGATCATTTTACAGCTAGTAATGTGTTTATATCAGAATATTGAGCTATAGACATGCATCACGTATAATCTTTATCATTCATCATGGTTTTCCAGCATATCTGAACAAAATGGCGGCTGTGTATGATTTTTGAATAAGTTGTCCAATAAATAGAAAAATTCAGGTTGATAACACTGCCCAGCCATTGGCCCATGTAAAGAGGTCTTAAGAAGTATTTGGCAAATTAATTATTTTTTTTTCTCACTTCTTCAAGAACTTTATTTCCAGAGCAGAGCTGTTGGTCGCACTGCAATCCTATCCACGTACACCTGGCCTACATTGTAAATGATACAGTAGAGTTCACATAATTAAATCTTAATAAAAGGAATCTTCTGCTGTTTGCGGTCGGAAGAGGAGAGACCCAAATACCACCATGAGTCATGTCTTCTCATTCTTTTACCCCTAGACAGAAGATTTGGAGCATTGCAGACAAGATGGTTAGATACTGTACCTTGTTTAGAGATCATACAAAAATATTACCATGACATAAACAGTTGGGACAATATTGAAATCACAGTGTTCTGTCCTAAGGACTGGAGGCAGTAGAGGGATCTAGGTTGTCAGTGTATTTAAACTAGACAGTTTGAAAGGATTTCCCATTTTAGAATACTGATGGCCTATCCTTAGGAAAAAAGTAAAAAAAAAAAAAATGTTATGGCTCTTGATAGGCAAGAACTAAAATAAAAATGGAAAAATGAAAAATGTCAGAAAGAGGTTAAGTAACTGGTTACTTACGAATAAGAGCAGCAATCGGATATGACAGTTGTGCAGTGACATGTTATTCGCAGCCTGATAGCGTGATGAAGATTGTTGTGAGCACAGATAAATTTAGACCCAATTATTTCCCCTATGGTGGAGAGAAATTAGCAGGGATGGAAATCTATATGTTTTGGAATATGGTTATATGCAAGCCTTATTTAAAGGAGTTGTCTACTTTTTTATATTGATGACCTATCTCAGGATAGGTCACCAATATCAGATTGGCGCAGCGCTGACTCCCGGCACCCCAGTAATTAGCTGTTTGAAGAGTATGAGCACTGCCTTCTCTTCATTATCTGCTCGCCATCGCAACCACAATGGTGAGCAAGTGTAATTACTGATCCGCAGTCCTATTCACTTCAATGGTATGGCTCCATAGTATTCACTTGAATGGGAAGGAGCCGTCCTATTGAAGTGAATGAAACGGCTTAGTTGCGGTTGCTAGGGTAAGCTGGTAAACAATGAAGAGTACGAGCGCTGCCTTCTCTTCAAAAAGCTGATCGGTGGTAGTGCTGGGAGTGGCCCCCCTGCCAATATTCTGTGCTGATTAATCGAGCTCCAAATCTCCAAAATGGATATGAATGTATTAGTGCCTGCGCTACCGCTAGGTGTAGTTTATCAGCTTGCTGCATATTATTGTATTATGTATAAACAGTCCACATTATACTCCTAAGCTCCCTCTATTGGTGGTTGCAATCAGCCTGAATTTTATGATTTTAAAGGGGCTGTCCTGTCTCAACCTCACAGTCTGCGATTGAAAATGAGTTCCATTAATCTGAATGGGGTTGTTTTTGCAGCATGTATGTGGATATTTGCAGACCTTACTCAGTTACATGAAACAATCACACACGTGCGACAAAGCAATCACACACGTTCTGCAACAAAGCTGCCTGTGTGAATGTACCATATCATCTTCAGTTTTAGTTTTAGAACACAAACTATTATCTCTTCTTATGTTTCCGTTTTCTAGATGCGGAATTCTCAGACTATGCTGTGTGTTGCTTTTCTTCTTTGTGGCCTCGCAGCTGAATGCATCGGCTACACTATAATGGTAAGGAAGCAAAAATTACATTCAGTGTGATTCACCAAGGTTTGTTATAGAAAAGATTCCCCCTTGACTGAAGAATGTTCAAAAATAATAATTTCAATGTGTTTTCCAATTGGTGGATAATTTTGAGACCACTGATTACTGATTGCGGCCATTATTCAGGAATGTACATAGCTATTTCTGCTGTCCCCCAAATCCACCTAAACATGCCCTAGTACTTCCTGTAGGTATTATTCCCATGTAGGAGTCACACCACAGTACACTGAGGCATTGCTTTTCTTAGACTGAAACAGTACGATTGGATGGGAGGAAATTCAGTTTATCAAAGCTTGGTAGACATTAGGTGAAGGTTTGTAAACTTCAAAGGGGTTTCCCAGAAATGGTCTGGTTCCCACTGAGATTCATTCCCTGTTCCCCACTTGACATACTAAAAATGCCACTGAGCTAGCCTGTTGAGCCAGTACCAGGGATTGAAAAGCAGCATGGAGCAGCAGCAATTGACACAATGGAGCAGCAAAACACATTTTCATAAACATTAATGTCATTTACATTTAAGAATTCATCTAAACCCTTTTTAAAACTGCCCACTGTTCCTGCTGTGACCACGTCCTAAGGAAGTCTATTCCATAGATTAACAGTTTATACAGTAAAGAACCTTTGACGCCTTTGGGACTGAACTTTTACTTCTCCAGTTGGAAACAGTGTCCCCTTATCGTTTGCCAGCAGCAGATCGTGCTGTGTAAACAGCATCTTTTCACATATCGAACGCTCCTCCCCATACTGTGGAGGCTCCTCCCCATACTGTGAGATTAGCGATTACTCCTCCCCATACTGTGGAGGAGTTTGCTGCATGTATATGCAGCGGTCTCCTCCACTAGTGAGCAGGTGATTATCGGGAAGGAACATTTCCTACCTGACCTTCTGCTGCTGTATCATCTCATGTAAAGGGATCTTAAGCCTATAGACTTATTTTACCTATTAAACATCTATGAGGGATAGTATCAAACACCTTGGACCATATCTGCTATTAGCCAATTGAGTACATTAATGAAAACACTAATATCAGCTCCTTTCAGAGATGAAAAACCCATTTGGTAACTCTGCCTTTTTCTTATCTTCAGTAACCATCCGCCTTTACCATTATTTAGGGGACCTACCTGCTCTAACCTTAGTTTTTTTAACATTTTTATATTTAAAACATTTTTTGGGATTTGTTTGCTCTCTTCAGTCACCTGCCATTCATTTTATATTTTTGCAGATTTAATCTCTTTTTTACAGATTTTCAGCCCTTTGTAAATTTCAAAGGATACAGCTGACCACTCATACTTGTATTTTTTAAAACCCTTGGCGTGAGCGAGGAGAAGTCACAGATTGCGGCTTAATTAACTGTTGCACCACAATATTCACCTGAAATACCTAATTTTTGACCCCCTTAGTGTTTTGCTCTCTCAGAGTTTGCTTTTATTAGTTCAGAGGGAAATATAATTATATTGTGGTCACTATTACTTAGTATTTCATGAACAGTAACATTTCCAGCAAGATCTTCATTGCAAACTGCAGTCCGCAATGCACGGGCACTGACCGTGAGGCCACCGCATGCGGATCGCGGACCCATTCACTTGAATGGGATCCGCGATTCGCATCCGAGGGTCCGCACCGCAAAAAAGTAGTGCTTGCGCTACTTTTTTGCGGTGCAGAGGCACGGCCAGAAACACCACGGAAGCACACTGTAGTGCTTCCGTGGTGTTCCGATTCGTGCCTCCGCTCCGCATCTCCCGGATCGCGGACCCATTGAAGTCAATGGGTCCGCGATCCATGATGCGGGCTGCACACGGCCGGTGCCCGTTTATTGCGGACCCGCCATATGCGGCCCGCAGCACGGGCACGGCCAGCACACGTTCGTGTGCATGAGCCCTTGGTGTGATATTCTATAAACTGGCCCATAAAGTGGTCCTGCAGCAATTTGAGGAATTTTCTCCCCTTTGCAGTTGAGGCAGGACCGTGACCTCGATATGTGGAAAGTTAAAATCTCCCATTATGACCACTGTACCAGCCTTTGCAGCCCGCTCCATTTGTTTATAAAGCTGAACTTCTATTTGCTCTGTGATGTTAGGGGATCTATGGATTATACCAAGTATTTTTTTTTCAGAGTTTATTTCCCTTTTTAATTGCACCCATAAGTTTCCAACATCTTCATCATCCTCACCCACAATTGCCTCTTTCACACTCATATCACCCTTCACATACAGGCACACACCCTGCCTTTTCTATTGGCCCTATCTTTCTTAAAGAGCGTAAATCAATCCCTGAATATGAACAGCCCAGTTGTGTGAAGAGTCCAGCCATGCCACACCAACTACATATATGTATTTCTCTAGTACCATAGGACTGATCGCATACATCTGGCACGGGTCTCTGTTGTTTGAAACAGAAGAAACCCAGCGACTATGCCGCCCGCCATCTTTAAAGTAGCGACTTCTGCCATATATGTATGGAGGAGGTCACCAAAGGGATATATATATATATATATATATATATATATATATATATATATATAATGTTTATGTGTAAATATATATATATATATATATATATATATATATATATATATATATATATATATCTAATATATAAAGCTGAGTGTATGTGTGTGTGTGTGTGTGTATGTCCGCTAAAGGAATCCGCACCGCTGCAGCTACAATCACAAAATTTGGCACACATGTACATCAGATGTCCGGGAAGGTTTTAGAACAGTTTTCAGCTCTCCAGGACGTACCGTTCCTGAGATATTTCCAAAAAATGCATTAGCCAATAGTAGCCTGGTCACATGACCCTTATCAGCCAGTAGAAGCTCACAGGCAGTTTCCACACACCAGATTTCTATGACAACCTAGCCAGTTCACTGCTGTAGGTCTGTATTAAAGAGGCAGAGCACTGTGGATGACAATGGTAAAGGGGTATTCCGGTTACCATAACTATAACTTATGTTTTAGACTAACTCATCATCAATCATTACCTCATATAATGTAAATTTCACATATTTACCGTTCAGTAGTAATAAAAGATGTTTTCTTCCACTGCTACCCACCTTCCTCCTAAATTACTATGGCATCGACCTGTAATTCAGGCCACCGTCAAAAGAAGGACTTAAAAGCACCACCCCCAGATCCCACTAAGTCACGCCCCTGACTCAGTCAGGCCATGCCCCTTCCATGCCGCATTTGGACCGGGATTAAAAATATAGGTAAAAATCACCTTCTTTCAGCTGCAGTGGTGGGGGTAGGGTGACTTTCTCACTGCAGCTCATTGCTCAGACTGCACAGTGCTGCTGCTGAGAGTGAGCTGTTCAAAAGGACATCCCTGTGTCTATCCAGGCCCTGCGCATGACAGAGGACAGGGAGTCTGAAAGCCAGACTGTCCAGCCTAAAACAAGACCTCTGGCCACCCTAGGGGCAAGCTGATGTTAGGGTGGCCAGATGTCCGGCTTTAGGCTGGACAGTCCAGTTTTCTGGCTACCTGTTCTCCGTCCGACGCAGTGCCTGGACAGACGCAGGGGTGTCCTTTCAGTAGCTCACACTCAGACAGCTTCTCCTCCGTGTCTTCACAGAGCCAGGGGGGGCGTGGCCTCATGTTTAGTGGTGTGTCTTCATGGGAACTGGGGGCACTGTTTCATGTTTGGGGGAATTGCCGGTGAGGTCTGGCTTTCTGGGGTGAAGACAGTGGCCACTCTAGCTGCTGTGGAGGTCACAGTTAAAGGGGAGGGCTGCTGTAGAGGTCACTGTTAAAGGGGCGGGCTGCTGTAGAGGTCACTGTTAAAGGGGCAGGCTGCTGTAGAGGTCACTGTTAAAGGGGTGGGCTGCTGTAGAGGTCACTGTTAAAGGGGCGGGCAGCGGTAGAGGTCACAGTTAAAGGGGCGGGCTGCTGTAGAGGTCACTGTTAAAGGGGCGGGCAGCTGTAGAGGTCACTGTTAAAGGGGCAGTAAATGAAATAAATTAAATATACCCGGGCAAAGCCGGGTCCTTCAGCTAGTATATATATATATATATATATATATATATATATACATATATATATATATATATATATATATATAGTATCTCACAAAAGTGAGTCCACCCCTCACATTTTTGTAAATATTTTATTATATATTTTCATGGGACAACACTGAACATATGACACTTTGATACAATGTAAAGTACTCAGTAGTCAAAATATTTACAAAAATGTGAGGGGTGTACTCACTTTTATGAGATACTGTATATATAATTGTGTTGGACAAACTCCTGGCATGTACTGTATATGGCACTTGCTTATAAGCATATAGACTAAAAATGATCTCTGCTCATATTGTCAGACTCTTTAGGAAGGCACCCTGTTAACAAGGAAAATAAGACACAGACAGAATTTTTATACACTTCCAGGGGAATAACAGAGGGACAGCTCAATGTAGTGTTTTAAGCAACGATGCTACAGAATTGTTACTTCATAAAGAATATTACAATAGCATACATCAGGAGAGCAATATCCTCTTTAAATATTGTTTTTATTACATTAATGTAATGAAGCCATTAATTATATATTGTTTATTATATTCTTTTTTTAACTTTACCTCTTATTTATTCAATCATTGTGTTTTAGCCAAAAGATAAGAGAGGATGGACTCTGAACAGTGCTGGTTACCTACTTGGACCTCGTAAGTATTATTCTGCCATGTATTGAGATCTTTTTAGCTTGGCTAGATAACACATCACTTATAATCTGAAAAACAGGAGCTGAAACCAAAAATATCTTAAAAGGCACCTGTCTTCATATTTCTACCTATGAAACTGGCTGACCTGTGGCATGTGCAGTTGGCAGCTGAAGACTTCTGTGTTGGTCCCATGTTCATATGTTCCCGCAATGCTGAGAAAAATGAAGTTTTAATATGTGCAAATGAGCCTCTAGGAGAAACGGGGGCATTGGTTTTACACCTAGAGGCTCTGCTCTCTCTGCAACTTCTGTGCCTTCTCCTTTGATTGAGAGGGCCAGGCAGTGTAAACATCATCACATCATGTCTAGCTTCCTCACGCCTGGTCCAATCAAAAATCCAGATAGCTCAGTAGTTGTAGAGATAGTAGAGCCTCTAGGAGTAATGTCAACACCACCACTAGAGGCTCATTTGCATACATTAAAACTTATTTTTTCTCAGCAATGTGGGCACATATGAACATGGGACCAACACAGATGCCTTCAGCTGCCAAGTGCACATGTAACAGATCAGACAGTTTCATAGGTACAAATCTGCTGACAGATACCATTTAAAGGTGGTGTCCACAATCTGACTGGCAGGAGAGTAAATGAGAGCAGCTCTGCAGTAACAATCTCTATCCAGAGCACAACTGTATGTGTACTTCCAATGCTGAGTGCTGAACAGCTGATCAGTGGGTGCGCAGATAGCCAGACCCCTGCCAATTAAATAGTTATGACCTATCTTGAGGATAGGCCATCACTTGTAATGGGTTGGACAACCCCTTTTAGATGCAGTAACTAAAGAGATATTTAAGATGATCATAGGCATCCTGATTTTTCATTTAACCCTAGGGATTTTTGTTTTGCGTTTCCATTTTTCTTTCCTATCTTCCTTGAGCCATAACTTTTTTTATTTTTCTGTTCACATAGCTGTATGAGGGCTTATTTTTTATGGGACAATTTGTACTTTCTAATTCCACCATTAAAACATGGCATACAATGTAGTAGGAAGTGGGAAATTCGAAATGGGGTGGAATTGGAAACAAATGCAATTCCTCCACCGTTTTACAGGTTTTGTTCCCACTGGGTTCCCTTTGCAGCAAAACTGACCCAAGCTTTTCATTCTCTGGGTCAGTACAATTACAATGATACCACATATGTATATATGTATATATATGTTTTGAAAGTATATAAATTGAATAGAGATGAGCGAGCAGTGCTCGTTACGAGCACTGTAACGCTCGGGTCCCGTGTGCAATGCCCGCAGGCATTGCGGATCCGTCCTCATCTGCATGTAAGTCAATGAGGACGGATCGTTTGGTATGACACTCATACCAAACGGTTCCGTCCTCACCCGTCTTAAAGTCAGTGGGGACGGAACCGTTTGGTATGAGTGTCATACCAAACGATCAGTCCTCATTGACTTACATGCAGATGAGGACGGATCCGCAATGCCTGCGGGCATTGCACACGGGACCCGAGCGTTACAGTGCTCGTAACGAGCACTGCTCGCTCATCTCTAAAATTTAAACTTTCAAAAAACATTTTTTTTCACATCACCATATTCTGACCCTCATAACTTTTTTTTATAGTTATATCTACTGAGCTGTGTGTGGGACAATCTGTAGTTTTTATTGATACCATTTTGGAGTGTGTCTGACATTTTGATCACATTTTATTACATTTTTTTGGGGTAAGAGAAGCGATGAAAAAATGGCAAATTGGCCATTTTGACCCTTTTTTCCGTTATGCCATTCTCCCTATTGGAAAAATATTTTTATATTTTAATAGTATGGGTGTTTTTGGACATTGTGATGCCCATTATGCTTATATTTTTTCTTTTTTTATATATTTATTTTTTATTCTATGGAAAGGGTGATTTAAACTTTTATATTTTTAAAATTTTTTATGTATAACAGCTTTTTTTACTTTTGTTTTATGATTTTAAAGCTTATATTTGAGCCTACAAAATCCATTTTTAAAAAATTCTGAATCCTCATGGGTCTTTTAGACCCATGATTTGTACAGAATTGCTAATTTCTTATGTTGGCTTGCCACCTGGCCAAAATAGGAATTGCAGCTGCAATACCCTGTGTCTTTTCAGAGAGACCCAGCTTATTGAATCCAAGCTTAAGGGCTTATTACTGGCATCCTCTGCGGTCAATGAGGATGCTGTTAAGAAGCCTGAAAGCATGAGCTTCCAAGTTTTTTTACCCTTTAGATGTCGTGATTTCGATTGATCACAGGATCTAAAGGCTTTATTGCTGGTCACAGTCATAAGCCATGGGTCTCTGCTGTTTGAAACAGGGGAGACCTGCTAGGTATGAGGCCTATTGCATGCGCGAGCAGACGCTATGTTTGCATTTTGCTCCAGTGCCGTACATGTATGGTGCTGGTAGCAAACAAGTTAAAGGGGTTTTCCAGGAATTAAGAAAATCAAAATACTTAGATATTACTTTATTCTACATATATTCCCAAATATCTTTTATTAGTTATATTGGCTCATTTTGCCTAGGAAGCAATCATTAGGAGAAAAAAAAATGGCCACCATCCTATTACTACACACATAACCTGTCCTAATCACACAGCAGGACAAGTTACTTCGCGACACTGAGGTAAAGAGCTGCCTCATCCTCATCTCTGCTCTGCTTGTCAGGGGTTATGATCCTGAATACAGTTTAATATGATATTTAGTTTTATCTCTGTAGGAATGGAGGTCATAAGGAAGTGTTCAGAAGTAACTTGTCCTGCTGTGTGATCAGGACAGGTTTTTTCTGTACTAATATGACAGCAGCCATTTTATTTTACCTGATGATTGCTCCCCATACAAAAAGAACCATTATAACTAATGAAAGGTATTTGGCAATATTTTTATAATAAAGTAATATTTAAGTATTTTCATTTTCTTAATTCCCGGAGAACCCCTTTAAGTAAATAGGTATAGGCACAGAAAAGAGTGGCATGGGAAACACCACCCAAAGGCATGAACTGGAATTTGCCAGGTTGAAGATGTCCATTTAATAATGGCACTTTAACCTTTGGGAGGTTTCAGCTCATATCTTGATGCTGCTGCCAAACTATGGGGGGTTCTCTTTCTTTATCTTCTCCATTCAGACCAGGCCACCATGATGATTTCAGCTATCTCTTGTCTCTGCAGAGTTTGACAAACAGACATCTTAGTTTCCTACTTTTCCATCCTCCTCCCACCTTCTGAACACCCCATCCTGCCACCTCTATGCCCACTGGAGAAACAGATAATCCCCCTGAAAATATTATTACCACACAGATAGTTCCCCTTCAATAATTATTGGCACATAGTGCCCTAAAAAATAACTGTGCCCAGCAATTAGTGTCCTTGAAACTTAGTGGTGTAAACATATTGTCCTTTCAAAAATAATTGTGTTAACCTAATATTGTGCCAGGATGCCTCCCAATGTAACAGTCCTCCCAAAAGTTCCACCAATAGTAATTTCTCTGCCAGAGTGCACTATGTGGTAACAGTGCCCCCAATAGCAATAATGTTCCTCAGTTTGTCCCTAGAAGTAATAATGCCCCCATTGTGCCCCTGGAAGTAATAATTCCCCATATAATGTGTGCCTGTATAAAAACACCCCTTATAATGTGTGCCAGTTCAAAAATGACCCCTTAAAATGTTTGCCAGTAAAATAATACCCCTTAAATGTTTGCCAGTAAAATAATTTCCCCCTGCAATGTGTGCAAGTAAAAAAATGCTTCCTTATAATGTGTGGCAGTACAAAAATACCCCCTTATGTGTACCAATACAAAAAAATGTTCCCTTATTGTGCCAGTACAAAAGTGCTCCTTTTTATAGGTGCAATATTCCTATAGTGGTTTCTCCAATTACAAAATAATAGCTCAACAGCATGCTGCCAAATAAACATAATAATAAACTCAAATACTTACTTCCATTCTGCTGTCAGTGATGCAGTGCAAGACACAGACCTCTTCTAGTCTATGCTCTGAGCTCTATCCAGCCTGGCTCAGGCAGCGCGATAATCATGACACCGGCCTCTGATAGGCTACGGGAACTAGGACTAAAACCCATTAGAGGAAACAGTGGGCCAGGGAGACATCGCTCCCGTGCCCCGTTGCGGCATTCAACTGTATTGATGTCCTGAGTACATTGATGCAGTTGAATATGTAGAGATAAGTGTTTCCACAATGGAAGTGTTCATTGGCCATGGCCCTTCCACCGCCTTCCTCTTGCCCCCACCTGGGGCTGCCTGAGGCTATCGCCTCACCTCGACTCATTGGCTGTGCACCCCTGGCCGTGCAGGAGAGCAACTAGAGTCCAAAGGTTTCTGGTGTAAATAATGATGAATTATTTGGGTCTGATGCTGATTGTGACTACAAAAGTTGCAAATGCATTGAAAAGTTGCAAACACAGTGGATTTGCGACTTTTCCTTGCCACAAAAAGGCCTAAGGGAAATGCTAAATTTTTCCCATCGTTTTTTTTTTATCGCTAATGGTGGTTTTTCATGGTGTTTTTCCCCTATAGAGAAAGTGATGTGAAAACGCCTGGAAAAATTTCAAGAATTCCAACATGCTGCATTTTTTAAAAGAAGGCCAAAGATAGAAAATGCCACCTAATTACCAACAATGTTAAGAGCAAAAAAAAAACACTTGAACGCCCTGCATTTTCTATTTCACGTATAATTTCAGCTAACACCTACAGCAAAAAGTATCGGAGCAAAAAGCACTGCTGGAAATGCAAAAGTGCAGAAAAATGCTTGGAAAAACATGTGTTGAAGTACCCTTAAAGGGGTATTACGGTTATTTTAAGTTATCCCCTATCCACAGGCCACACGCCACAATAGACAATAGAATTTTTTATTCAATATAATTTACAAAGACGGATAAACCTTTCATACCTATAACTAAATGGGAAAGATACTTGAACTTGTCCTTTCTAATGTTGCATTAGAAAGTACAACTTGTCCCGCAAAAAATAAGCCCTCATATGGCTTTGTGAACAGAAAAATAAAAAAGTTATGGTTCAAGGAAGATAGGGAAGATAGGGAAGAAAAAACATTGAAAAACAAAAAAAACCTCCAGGATCCTAAGGGACTGAAATTAGGAGTGGATAAAATACTGGATACTAAAAGGGTTGTATCCCAATTTTGGAGATATTTCTGAACTTCCACCACTAAATAATATTATTGCTAAAGTTAATACTACAATAATTACACATATTAATATATATCTGTCCACAACCAACATTTATGTAATAATTGTTTTTCAAACTGGTATTACTGGATGGCCTCTGCAATCCCATTAACCTTGTAGCCCAAGATTACCTCTAATGTCTATGAACTCTTTTCATTGCTCTGTAATTTCGAATTTGATTTTTTCTTTATTATTCCAACCCTGCTCTGGAGTTATAAATGCAGTTGTGACAATGCAGAACCGGATATATGCATCAGATAGCATAGGCAGTCATTACTTATTGTCTTTTGTTTGGTCAGATGCTCATCGAACACTGAATGATAAAGGCGGAATAGCAGGAAAAAGGGAGGTGGTGGATGAACTATTCAAGTCTGGAAGAGATATATATGGTAAGAGCCATGGGACGATGTGACGTGCAGTGCAGTATTTGTCTCATTTTCTTAATTCATTCTCAGTAACACTTCACTGCATTAGGGTGTGAACGTCTATGAGATAGCCTTCTAGACATGCGCTGTGACCTGTATAGAGGTCATTGCGCAGGGAGGGGATGAGCAGTGACCATTACTTATTGTGAATGGTGTGATCCCATGAGATATATATACAAGTGCATCTCAATAAATTAGAATATCATCAAAAAGTTGTTTTTTTTCAGTAATTCCGTTCAAAAAGTGAAGTATATATATATTATATAGAGTCATTACAAACAGACTGAACTTTTTCAAGTGTTTATGTTAATGCTGATGATTCTGGCTTACAACCAAGGAAAACTCAAAATTCATTATCTTAGAAAGTTAGAATAATTAACCCAAAACACCTGCAAGGGCTTCTTAAGCCTTTAGAAAGGTGCCTTAGTCTGGTTCAGTAGGCGACACAATCATAGGGAAGACTGCTGACTTGACAGATGTCCAGAAGGCTGGCATTGACACACTCCACAAGGAGGGTAAGTGTCACGACAGGGGGAAAGTGAGCCCTGACTTCAACCCCACCTCTGACCCTGTCTACTTGCATGACTTGTCCTAGGCAACGGCGTACAACTAGACGGCAGTCCCTTACCTAGGTACGTGCTGGGGCGTACAGGGAAGGGGAGAAAATGGGAGAAAATAATAAACAAAAACAGAACCACAAGAAATAACAAAGTCGCCGAGCCGAAGTCTAAACCAGGAGAGTACGTAAACGACCAAGGGAGATCCACAAGCCAAATACATGCCGAGGTCAAATTAAGAGAGAACGCAGTACAAGGGGGGAAGACGAGAGAGTAGTCAAATAACAGCAGCCAAAGTGATATACAAGAGTCTCTGTAGCAAACACACTGAGGTAATTAGACCAATCACAGGCAACCTGTGGCTGGCAGGTTGCCTGTTTAAATAGGGCTCCAAGTAGGTCATGTGACGATGCGGCGTCACGTGACCTAATTCCCAACCTAAAACAGGAAGTGCTGGCTTCCTTGCCAGTACTCAGAGGTAGGTCACGTGACGTGGCCAGCGTCACGTGACCTATAGCACACATATTGATAGCTGAGCGCTGGCCCCTCTACCTGTTGACAAGGGGATGGGGAGGACGCCGGCTCCCTGTGACAGTAAGCCACAAAAGGTCATTGCTAAAGAAGCTGGCTGTTCACACAGTGCTGTATCAAAGCTTATTAATGGTTAGTTGAGTGGAAGGAAAAAGTGTGGTAGAAAATGGTGCACAAGCAACAGGGAGAACTGCAGCCTTGATAGGATTGTTAAGAAAAGTCCTTTCCTAAATTTGGAGGAGATTCACAAGGAGTGGACTGCTGCTGGAGTCAGTGCTTTTATTTTCCAGCAGGACTTGGCAGCTTTCCACACTGCCAAAAGTACCAATACCTGGTTTAATAACCACAGTATAACTGTGTTTGATTGGCCAGCAAACTCGCCTGACCTTAACCTCATAGAGAATCTGTGAGGTGTTGTCAAGAGGAAGATGAGAGACACCAGACCCAACAATGCAGACGAGCTGAAGGCTGCTATCAAACCAACCTGGGCTTCCATAACACCTCTGCAGTGCCACAGGCTGATCGCCTCCATGCCACGCCGCATTGATGCAGTCATTCATGCAAAAGGAGCCCCAACCAAGTATTGAGTGCATTTACTGTACATACTTTTCATTTGGCCAACATTTCTGTGTTTAAAAATGTTTTACAGTTGGTCTAATATAATATTCTAATGACTTTAGGGTTTTCCTTGGCTCTAAGCCATAATCATCAACATTAACAGAAATAAACACTTGAAAAAGTTCACTCTGTAATGATTCTATATAATATATGTGTTTTACTTTTTGAACTGAATTACTTGTGTTCTCATGTGGTGCTGCTTAACACAAACCAGGGAGGAGCGCTGTACAACTGAAGTCAGTTCACTTCTTCAAAACAGCATTGCTTCATAGGAGTGCACATCTACTACAATGCTACAGACAGGCCTGGGCAGCCACACAGAGTAGGACTGGGACCAGTGTTTCTATGTACAATGGTCATAGTGGCAGTAATGGCTTTACCGTCACCAGCTTCAATTTGAGTGTTGTCACCACCTCCCTCCTTCAGGGGCAACTTTCTGTATGTAGAGTCCAGACTTCCAACAAGCCATTACCATCTCCTGTGGTCTCCTGGCCTGTTTCCACACGGTACAGTCTCCTTACAATGACCTACAACCACTGTAACAATAGCTGCAGTACTATATCAGGCTCGTCCCCTATTCACTGATGTCTGAATGGTAGGAAAATAGCCCTTTTATATTATCTATCAGCTAACTACCGTATATGCTGTACCAAAATTCTAAGAGACCATCATATTTTACCTGTTTCTCTTTGAACACCACCAGTAAGCTGCTGTTGACGGATTTTTTTATTTTATGTCCTGCATCACACAGAATACCTTGATCTAAAAATAAGTGAACGGCTGTATTCATACATTTTTGATCCATTTTTTTAGTCAAAATGGATAGAAAAGTATGAAGAAAAGTCTTTACATGTCTTCTCTCTGCAACAAAAACTGTATGTGTGGTTTTCTACCTAATTAATTGTCATTAGCGTTCAGTATGTATAATGTATTTGTGGCAGTTTTGATCTGGTTTTTGGAGCCAAGCATAAAGTGGATCCAAAAAGAAGAAAACCTGTAAATGATAGACAGATTTATCTCTAGCTAGTTTGTTTTTTTATGGTTGACTATATGACCAATCTTTGCATCTTGAATTACAGTAACACATTATATGGACTTTTCTATAGGCACTCAGCAGAATTCTTTGGATGAAAGCACAGTTCAGACTGTCCTTGAGTTTCTTTCATATTTACGTCTAAAAGGTAACAACCCCTTTATCACTGAATGTCAGATGCTGCATCTGTGCTTGTTTTACTTGTACTACACCCTGCTGTTATTCAGTTTTATGCTGTTTTCTTTTGGTTTCAGAAATTGGAGCTCTAGACCATTTGGCTTTGCTCATCTCAGAGGAGTCTACACAGTCTACTTAATGTCATATAACATCTCTGGACTCTCAATGTTCATACAGAACACGTGATTGGTACAATATTTTGACTGCAATCCAAATTTCAGATCAGAAAAAAATGAAAATAAAGAAAAATTTAAAATCATCCTAGACTTTGTAAAGTTTATTATATATCTATTCTATCTAAATCTATGCATATTCTATCTATCTATCTATCTATCTATCTATCTATCTATCTATCTATCTATCTAGCAATATCTATATAAGCAGCAGCACAAGTCAATATTGAAAATGACGGGTGCAATCCCTCAGGTGTAGAAAAATACGCCACTGATGTATCACATAGAAGACGCGGCAGCACTCCAAAACATGTAGTAAAAAAACGGAGCTTTATTCCCAGAAATGCAAGCAATGCATTTCTGGGAATAAAGCTCCGTTTTTTTACTACATGTATTGGAGTGCTGCCTCGTCTTCTATGTGATATATCTATCTATCTATCTATCTTCTATCTATCTATCTATCTATCCACACACGTTTTTCCTCTCAGTTATATATTATACAGTGCAGTGAAAAATTCTGTCGTGTGCTGCACACTAGCCGGAGTGTATAAAATATACGTTTTTCCTCTCAGTTATATATTATACAGTGCAGTGAAAAATTGAGTGGTTTGCAGTGCAATAAACACCGTCTAAAGACTACGTTTTTCCTCTCAGATATATTTACTACAGTGCAGTGCGAAATTGTGTCGTGTGCTGCACACTAGCCGGAGTGTATAAAATATACGATTTTCCTCTCAGTTATATATTATACAGTGCAGTGAAAAATTCTGTGGTTTGCGGTGCAATAGCCGCTGTCTAAAGACTACGTTTTTGCTCTCAGATATATTTACTACAGTGCAGTGCGAAATTGTGTCTTGTGTTGCAAACTAGCCGGAGTGTAGAAAATATACGTTTTTCCTCTCAGTTATACATTATACAGGGCAGTGAAAAATTTCTGTCGTGTGCTGCACACTAGCCGGAGTGTAGAAAATATACGTTTTTCCTCTCAGTTATATATTATACAGTGCAGTGAAAAATTCTGTCGTGTGCTGCACACTAGCCGGAGTGTAAAAAATATAAGTTTTTCCTCTCAGTTATATATTATACAGTGCAGAGAAAAATTGTGTCGTGTGCTGCACACTAGCCGGAGTGTAGAAAATATACGTTTTTTCTCTCAGTTATATATCATACAGTGCAGTGAACATACAAAATGTTGAACCCAAGGGCTAAGGGTCGAGGACGAGGGCGTGGGCGTTCAAGTAGTGTAGGGGGCAGAGGCCATGGTCCTGGGCAGGTTGACACAGTACATGTTGATGAGGGAGCAGTGGAACGCCGCAGAGTTTCGCTCCCTAGCTTCATCTCGCAACTTACTGGTTCATGTGGTACACCACTATTGAAACCACAACAGTGTGAACAGGTGATGACGTGGATAGCGGACAATGCGTCCAGTAATTTATCCACCACCCAGTCTTCCATGCAGTCCACCCACGCTAGCCAAGGGAGTAGACCTCTGGCTCCTCCAGCTCAACCTCCTTCCCCCCAGCCTGCCCCCCCCCTTCACGGAAAGTATGGATTCAGATCAGGCATACTCACAGGAACTCTTTTCAGGACCCTACCCAGGGACACAAACCACTGCTCAACAGCAACCTGAGCAGTTGCTCTGTCCCGATGCCCAAAATTTAGAACTTTCACAGTCTGTGGGTGATGAGAGTGTGGAGTGCAAGTAGTGCGTGAAGAGGTGTCAGATGATGATGATGATGATGAGACACGGTTGTTAGACAGTGACGTTGTTGTCAGGGCAGTAAGTCCGAGGGGGGAGCAGAGTGAGGAATCGGAGGAAGAGCTGGTGGATGATGAGGTGACTGACCCGAGCTGGATTGGTAATCCAACTCAAGACAGTGCTTCTGAGGGGGAGGCAAGTGCAGCACCAGAACTGGTTGGAAGAGGCAGTGGGGTGGCCAGAGGGAGAAGCAGGGCCAGAGCAGGTAGATCAGCAACTGTTTCATGGAGTCAAGCTCCCGTGCTGAGGCCTAGATGTTCGCAAGTCTGGAGGTTTTTTAAAGAAAGTGAGGATGACCGACGGACTGTGGTGTGCAACCTGTGCCACACCAGGATCAGCAGGGGAGCCATCACTACCAGCCTAACCACTACCAGCATGCGCAGGCATATGAGTGCTAAACACCCGACTCAGTGGAACCAAGGCCGTTCACCTCCTGCGGGTCACACCACTTCCCCTTCCCCTGTGTCACATGCTGGCTCTGCGAGTCAACCCCCCGCCCAGGACCCCGGCACAAGCGCCTCCCGCCCTACAACCACCCCTTCACCTCCACGATCCTCCACAACCTCCACCAATGTGTCCCAGCGCAGCGGTCAGCTGTCTTTGCAGCAGACATTTGAGCGCAAGCGCAAATACAATTCCAGCCACCCACATGCACAAGCCCTAAACGTCCACATCTCCAAATTGTTGAGCCTGGAGATGCTGCCCTATAGACTGGTAGAGACTGAGGCTTTCCGCAACCTGATGGCGGTGGCTGTCCCTCGGTACTTGGTCCCCAGCCGCCACTATTTTTCCCGATGTGCCGTCCCAGCCCTACACCAGCACGTGTCAGAGAACATCATCCGTGCCCTGACCAACGCGGTTAGTGATAAGGTCCACCTAACCACGGACACGTGGACAAGTGCTGGTGGGCAGGGACACTATATCTCCCTGACGGCACATTGGGTTAACTTGGTGGAGGCTGGGACCGAGTCTGAACCTGGGGCCACTCATGTACTGCTCACACCGAGGATTGCGGGGCCTACCTCGGTCACGGTTTCTCAGATGTACTATGCCTCTTCCTCCAACCCCTCCTCCTCCGAATTACCATCTGTGGGCACGGCGCCTTCAGTCAGTAGCTCTAGGTGCAGCAGTGGGTAAGCACCAGCAGGCGGTGCTCAAACTGCTGAGCTTAGGTGACAAAAGGCACACCACCCAAGAGCTGTTACAGGGCATCACGGCGCAGACCGATCTGTGGCTGGCACCGCTGAACCTCAAGCCAGGCATGGTTGTGTGTGACAACGGGCATAACCTGGTGGCGGCTTTGCAACTCGGCAGACTGACACATGTGCCATGCCTGGCCCATGTGTTCAATCTCATAGTTCAGAGGTTCCTCAAGACATACCCCAATTTGCCAGATTTGCTCACCAAGGTGCGCCGCATCTGTGCGCATTTCCGTAAGTCAAGCACAGATGCTGCCACTCTCAGGGCAGCGCAGCGGCGCCTACAACTGCCAGCTCACCGACTGTTGTGCAACTTGCCCATGAGATGGAATTCGACATTCAACATGTTATCCAGAGTTTACCAGCAGCGCAGAGCGATTGTAGACTGCCAGATGTCAACTTCCACCAGAACTGGTAGTCAGGTCAGTCAGCTTCCTCAAGTCTACAATGAGGAGTGGACGTGGATGTCTGATATCTGTGTGTTGAGCAACTTTGAG
>ONZH01013934.1:0-26057 GCA_900303285.1 Rhinella marina | reverse complement strand
GTGGGGTGCATTTTGTCCCGTTACCCTTTGTGAAAGTGAAAAATGTGGGTGTATAGCAACTTTTTTGTCAAAAAATTGCAATTTTTCATTTTCACTTCCGCGTGAATCCCAATTCTAGGAAAAACCAGTGAGCTCAAAGTGCTCACCACACACCTTGAAAGATTCCTTAAGGGGTGCTCTTTCCAAAATGGGGTCACTTTTGGGGGGTTTCCACTGTAGGGCCAGCTCAGGGGGTCTTCATGTGCGACATAGCTCCCAATTATTATTTCAGCTAATTTCACTCTCCAAAAGTCATATGGTGCTCCTTCCACTGTGAAGCCTGCTGTGCGCCAGTACATTGGGCTACGAGCACATATGGGGTATTGCCGTATTCGGGGGGAAATGGTGATCAAAATGTGGGGTGCATTTTGTCCCGTTACCCTTTGTGAAAGTGAAAAATGTGGGTGTATAGCAACTTTTTTGTCAAAAAATTGCAATTTTTCATTTTCACTTCCGCGTGAATCCTAATTCTAGGAAAAACCAGTGAGCTCAAAGTGCTCACCACACACCTTGAAAGATTCCCTTAAGGGGTGCTCTTTCCAAAATGGGGTCACTTTTGGGGGGTTTCCACTGTAGGGCCAGCTCAGGGGGTCTTCATGTGCGACATAGCTCCCAATTATTATTTCAGCTAATTTCACTCTCCAAAAGTCATATGGTGCTCCTTCCACTGTGAAGCCTGCTGTGCGCCAGTACATTGGGCTACGAGCACATATGGGGTATTGCCGTATTCGGGGGGAAATGGTGATCAAAATGTGGGGTGCATTTTGTCCCGTTACCCTTTGTGAAAGAGAAAAATGTGGGTGTATAGCAACTTTTTTGTCAAAAAATTGCAATTTTTCATTTTCACTTCCGCGTGAATCCTAATTCTAGGAAAAACCAGTGAGCTCAAAGTGCTCACCACACACCTTGAAAGATTCCTTAAGGGGTGCTCTTTCCAAAATGGGGTCACTTTTGGGGGGTTTCCACTGTAGGGCCAGCTCAGGGGGTCTTCATGTGCGACATAGCTCCCAATTATTATTCCAGCTAATTTCACTCTCCAAAAGCCATATGGTGCTCCTTCCACTGTGAAGCCTGCTGTGCGCCAGTACATTGGGCTACGAGCACATATGGGGTGTTTCTGTAAACTACAGAATTGGGGTAATAGATTTTGTGGTTTTTTTTGTTGTTAACCCTTGATGTGTTTCATGGAAATTGGATTAAAACTTAAAATCTGCTAAAAAAAATGGAATTTTGAAATTTCATTCCAATTGTCCGTCAATTCTAATGGAACACATAAAGGGTTAACAAAGTTAGTAAAATCAGTTTTGAATAGCTTGAGGGGTGTAGTTTCTAAAATGGGGTGATTTATGGGGAGTTTCCACTATATAAGCCCCACAAAGTAACCTCATATCTGTACTGGTCATTAAAAAAATGGGTTTTGGAAATCTTCTAAAAATTTTAAGATTTGATTCAAATCTTAGAAGCCTTATAACGTCCTAAAAAGTAAAATGACATTTACAAAATGATGCCAACATAAAGTAGACATATGGGGAATGTAAAATAATAACTATTTTTGGAGGTATTACTATATATTTCGAAAGTAGAGAAATTGAAATTTGGAAATTTGCAAATTTTTCCAAATTTTTGGTAAATTTGGTATTTTTTTAAAAATAAAAATGAAATATTTTGCCACAAATTTACTACTGTCGTGAAGCACAATATGTGGCGAGAAAACAATCTCAGAATGGCCTGGATAAGTAAAAGCATTCCAAAGTTATTACCACATAAAGTGACACATGTCAGATTTGCAAAAAATGGCCCGGTCAGGAAGGTGAAAACAGGCCCGGGGTTGAAGGGGTTAAGTGTCTCTGTGCTGCTGAAGTAACCCATAACTGATCATAGTTATGTGGAGACACAGGTTTCTACATAACTTTGGTGCTTCCTCCAGCAGGCCATGCGACAGACAAATCTACACCATCTCCCTTGCTGACCTAGATTTAAGCCATTTTCTACATCAAAAACTGGTGTAGGAAGTAATGAATGAGACGGGTTTGCTGGTTCACCCTCTTCCCTGCCCATGCCATGCAACCTTTTCTTGAAAGTGTCGTGAGCAGGAAAGAATTCCAAATTTTGCTGCAATATGGTGTGCAACAAAATGAAGCCACATTCTGTCATGCGCAACGCCTTGATGGACACAGGGATGTCCTTTTGAACACCCCACTCTCACACAGCAGCATTGTGCAGTCTGAGCAATGAGCTGCAGGGAGAAAGTCACCTCCCCCCACCCCTGCAGCTGACAGAAGGTGATTTTAACCTTTATTTTTGCAATCCCTGTCAGCTGCAGAGTGAGAGTGGCCTGACCGGGTCAGGGGCGTGACTTGGAGTTGGACCTGGAGGTAGGGCTTTTAAATCCTTCTTTTGAATCACAGGTTGATGCCTTAGTAATTTAGGAGTAAACAGAGTGGGTAGCAGTAGAAGAATAGATCTCTTATTACTACTGAACAGTAAATATGTGAAATTTGCATTATATGAGGTAATGATTGATGATGAATTAATCTAAAACATAAGTTATATTTATGGTAACCGGAATACCTCTTTAACAGTCTCATCCAAAGCCTCTTTAACCCTTTCAGCCCCGGAGGTTTTTTCGGTTATGCATTTTCGTTTTGCGCTCCCTGCCTTCAAACAGCCATAACTCTTTTATTTTTCTGTTCACATAGCTGTATGAGGGCTTGTTTTTTTGCGGGACAAGTTGTACTTTCCAACACCACCATTTAATATTGCATATGGTGTAGTGGGAAGCGGGAAAAAAATTCCAAATCGGGTGAAATTGCAAAAAAAACGCTATTCCGCTACAGTTCTACGGGTTTCTTATTTACAGCGTTCGATGTGCATTAAAACTGACCCATTATTTTCATTCTACTGGTCAGTACGAATCCGGCAATACCTAATATGTATAGTTTTTCCTGCGTTTTCATAGTGATAAAATAATTAGAAAGTTGCCCTTTTTTTTTTTTTCCCTTGTCATATCTTGACCCCTATAACTTTTTGGTATTTATGTGTACAGAGCTGTATGGGGGCTCATTTTTTGCGGGACGATCTGAAGTTTTTATTGATATCATTCTGGGGTGTGTATGACTTTTTGATCACTTTTTATTTAATGTTTTTTAGAAAAAAAAACGACAAAAAACTGCAAATCGCCATTTGGACGCTTTTTTCCGCCACACAATTCGCCGTATTGGAATTTTTTTTTTTTTATATTTTAAAAGTACGGGCGTTTTCAGTCACCTTGATAGTCATGATGTCTATATTTATTGTTATTTAGGTATTTATTTTTTAATTATACGGAAAGGGGGGTGATTTGAACTTTTATATCTTTTTTATTTTTTATATATTTTTTAACATTTTTTTAAATTTTTTAAAAAATTCATTGACTCCCCAGTGGGTCAAACCCAGTCTATTTAAAGTATCGAGGGTTACTAAGGATGCTGTGCAATGCTCTATGTGAGGCTGGATCCATAGCATATGGGCCCGTGGTTCTCGAGTATTAAAATTCATCAAGTCCTGTATCTCTGGATGTGATCTGTGTGCCAGAGGCAATTAATTAACAATAGTTATATGATTATAGGTGTGCTACCCGATTCCCAATTGCTATATAGCATCTAAATGTGTTTATTCCATTTTTTGGAGCCACCCACACATGAAGTGCAGTGTGCCGCAGGGGACTCACAGGACAGAGAGGATGGGAGTGGTGGTTGTGGCACTGAGAGTAGTAATAGCCTTCACAGTGGCAATCTTCCTACGCCATGTAGTGATGGGAAGGTGGAGGGAGCACCCTTTCTACGACTGGGGCAAACTGGTACTGAGGCTCCTGCCTGGTGGTAGTTGGGGTGGCCTTGATGGTGGGTATTTGGGAGGGTGCAAGACAGGAGGGCAGATGTAGGGCTGGTGACAGGTTAGAAAATAACTAGGCCTGTTGGTTGTTAACCCTTTTTGCAGTTCCTGGGCTAAGGGGTGCAGAATTTAGATCTAGATAGCTAATCCTTCTCAAAGTGTGGTAGATGCCAAAGGAGTATATCCTTTCCACAGCAGCAAAGTCTCAAAGCTATAAACAAGCGGATACTTTGCTGTCTGAAGCTTGGTTGATTCTAGACCTTCTAAGATGTCTGGTCTCTTTCAGGGTCACTCTGGTAGTAGAGTACCTTCTTTGGCAGCTGTGGTCCCAGAGACAGAAGCTCTCTGGACTTGGGCCTGGTCTACAGAAACTCTCATACACACATCCTTCCTGTAGCTCTGCTCAGACTAAACTCCTCTGCTAACTAACCAGGGGTTGGGCTTAGTCCATCACCCTAGTAACCTAGCCAGTCTGCCACTGTCCACTTTATGTGCACTCTTGACAGAAATACAGATAGCTTACCAATATACTTTCTTTAGAGGTTTTACAGTGATTTCTTTGTCTGGAAAGCCATGCCCCCTGGTTACAGAAAGGAGTTCCTCCTTATTAGCATGCAGCTCCATCCATAAAATGGCTGATAGAGGGTCATGTGATGGGGAACATCTATGGGTATTCTTGGTCTTTCAGGACCTACGTAACTGCGTCTTTTACAGATTCAAGTATGCTGGTTTTACAAGGTGGGGAGGATGGACTGTAGCAGGCCCAGATTTCAGCAGTGTTCTCATGTTATGTTATTGACCTGGTCACTTCTCATCTTCACAGCCAGCCTCACTCTTTCAGGGGTGCACCACCAATAAGGCCAGGTGAGGCAACCGCCTTAGGCAGCACCAGGTAGGGGCAGCCAAAGGGCCATGGGCTGAAGGGAAGGGATTAGGTTAAGAAATTTGCATTGGGAAGGGGGATAGCCCTGTTTCAGTTTTCGCCTCAGGCAGCAGAAAGGCTAGGTGGAGATAGCAATGTGCTATTAGTCAGAAGCAGGGAAGGAAAATGGCAGAACTAGCAAACACACTGTTCTCCTTGCTGTAAGTTTGGTGGTTCAGCCGTCCATCTGCACTCAGTCTGACCAGTAGCATATCGCTATTTGAAAGAGTGAGGCTGGCTGTGAGGATAAGTATTCCGGTCAATAACAAGAGCACGCTGCCGAGATCCGCGACTCCTTCAGCAGTTACTAATGTGTGCTGCATCTCTGTCACACGAGTAGTCCATGAATGTGTGTAGTGCCCTGGAGCAGGGGTACTTTGAAGCTTGTGGACATTTGCCTCTATTTCCCCTTACTGTATTTCGCTGTAAAGCAGGGGTGCAAAACCTGCGGCCCGGGGGCCACATGCGGCCCTTGATAGCATTCTATGCGGCCCCCAACCATCTGGAGGCAGACATGTATGTCTATGTCTTGTGGCTGCTCACATGTATTTTTCATGTATTCTCCCATTAGATGGGAGTCCTGGAACTGTAACTAGACTTTAATGGTATGTACTGTATGTTCAATATGTCATAAATACAGTATTTTAGTTCTTAATACCCATTTAATTTTTATTTTCGGCCCTCGTCATTGTTTCAGTCTGGCAATGTGGCCCCCAACCGGAAAACGTTGTGCACCCCTGCTGTAAAGGGTTAACTTGCACTGACTTACACTGTTTAAGGCCTCATGCACACGAACATATTTTGTTTCCGTGTCTGTTCTGTTTTTTTTGCTGATAGTATGCGGACCCATTCATTTCAATGGGTTCACAAAAAATGCAGACAGCACACAGATGCAATACGGATGCCAAACAGATGTCATTCGTATTTTTGGTGGATCCGTGTTTTGCGGACTGCAAAACACATACGGTTGTGTGAATGTAGTCTAAGGGCTCATGCACACGAACGTATGTATTTTGCGGTCTGCAAAAACCGGATCCGCAAAAAATACGGATGACATACAGTACAGACCAAAAGTTTGGACACATCTTCTCATTCAAAGAGTTTTCTGTATTTTCATGACTATGAAAATTGTAGATTCACACTGAAGGCATCAAAACTATGTATTAACACATGTGGAATTATATACTTAACTGAAAATATGTCTTATATTCTAGGTTCTTCACAGTAGCCACCTTTTGCTTTGATTACTGCTTTGCACACTCTTGGCATTCTCTTGATGAGCTTTAAGGGAATGCACAATCCTGTACCTCCCAATCGTCCCGGATTGTGCATTCCGTATTTTGCGGAAAGTAAAAGCTGGCCCCTAATAGAACAGTCCTATCCTTGTCCTTAATGCGGACAAGAATAGGACATGTTCTATATTTTTGCGGAACGGAAATATGGACATATACGGAAACGGAATGCACACGGAGTAACTGTGTAACATTTTTTTGCGGACCCATTGAAATGAATGGTTCCGCACACGGTCCGCAAAAAGATACTGTATGTCCTGTTCATTTGCCCTATATTTACACAGCACTGTGGAAGGGGTTAACTTCCTAACAATCATGCTAAAATTGGAAAAACCCTCACAAAAATGTCAGTTTTTTATTCTAGATTTTTAATATGTGTCCGTGTAGAAGGAAGTGCTGGTATGTATGTGTGTATATGTATATGCATGCATGCCCCCTTAATGAGGCATGCATATACATTTATATCTATATATGGGCCTTCTATATATGTATCTGTGGGTCTCCAGATATGCCCCAATATGTGGTGCCCTCTGATGCATATGATGATATTGTGCCCCCAGTTGCTCCTAATGTATATAGATAAATGTATATATGCCCCAGTTTTATATGCATTTATCTATATACATATAAACTGACCCTCCACCCTGCATCCTCCTGTAGGCACATACCAGCGCACTTGCAGGAGGGAGATGCCGCCCTGATGACAGTCTCAGGCACATCAAAGGACAGAGGATTGATAAGATCATCTACCCTTTGTTATCAACTGTTCATTCTAAGGCTTGCTATGAACAGGGGTGTTGGCCTCCATTGCTTGTATTGTGAAGGTTTATCACACCTGATCGGTATCTAGACCCTTTGTGTGGAGACTTGGTGACTTGCTAAACCAGTTGGTGACTTGCTAAACCTGTTTTTATAGCATGGGCCATCCACACCTCTGCCATATGGAAAGCCACCTTCCCCCCACTACTCATGAGGGATAAATAGTCCAGCATTTGGAAGAACTTTCACCTCCACAAGCAGAGAAACTTTCACCTCCACAAGCAGAGAAACTTTCACCTCCACAAGCAGAGGAACTTTCACCTCCACAAGCAGAGGAACTTTCACCTCCACAAGCAGAGGAGCTTTTGACCACCACAGGCAGAGGGGACTCATCGCCACAGAGGAAGGAAGCCAAGCAGCCCCTCCAGAAATGGAGACTGGCTAAGTACCCCTGGAACTTCCTGTTACCCCTAATTATCCGCAAACTCCTGACCCCTGCAGTGCCTTATCACTGCAGATAACCCCTTGCATTCCCCTATAACCCCTGTAACCACTTTTAGGGACAGCTAGTAGTAGGCTTGGGAGGGTACTGCTGTAATTATATGTATTTCTGTGTGTGTATGTATGTTTAGTTAGTATTGTGGGTGGAATTTATAAGTGGGATGTTGCAGTGTAGTTGAGTTTTTATACTGAGATTGTGTTATTGTATTGTTGTGCGGCTATATGTATATATATTTATATACTCCAATATAAATATATAGATATAGTCTAAATAGACTGTAGACTTTTAGTATTCTATAATAAATCTTTTTATTATTCAAAATACTGTATACATTGTCTTTTGTGTAGCCACAGTTCAGTACACATAGTGCAGGGAACGGACTTCAGTAAAGGAAATAAATAGGCGGAGCTAGCGAGAGCCGGTTACGCCTATTTATGAATATTAATTAATAATATTCCACAAAATATTACTAATTAATAGATCCTTTAACAGTCCGCAATAAATCTTGTTGACGCACAACTCAGGGAATACTATTGCATTTTTTTCTTTTTTTATGAACAATGATTTTTATTGAAAGATTTTTTTTCTTTTAGGATAATATGAACATGCAATGACAACATGCAGGTTGTAACAATAGGTATTACAATTAGAAATAAAGATACATTATAAGTAGAGATGAGCGAGCATGCTCGGGTGCAATTTTCGCGTATTTGCGTACGCATTTTAAAATCGTACGCTAATGCATACGCATATTTTAATCTGTACACAAATGCGTACGCATAACGTACAAATTTTTAAAATGTGTACGCATTAGTGTACAGATTAGAATATGCGTATGCATTAGAGTACCGATTTTAAAATGCGTACGCAAATACGCGAAAATTGCACCCGAGCATGCTCGCTCATCTCTACTTATAATGTATCTTTGCGATAACCTATTCTGCATTTTTAACCCCTTAGTGAGATAATTAATTTTAACCTTAAGGACCAAAAATATTTCCCCTCTTTGCAGTCAAAACTTCATAAAGTAAAAAACAGCAGTTTTTACATTATTTTGTGGCAATTATGTACGGCGTTCACTGTATGATAAAAATAACTTTATTATGTTGGTCAGCACAATGACGATAATATCACATTTCTATATATTTTTTATTATTTTTCCTTTTTTTACTGCAGCCTGTCGGCTCTGCAACTTCTTCCCCTTCGCCTTCAGATTGAGGAGGGGGGGGCAGCTGCTTTAGATGCTCATATCTCTAGTTTGGTACTAGCTAGAGATATGTGCTTTGAATTGCTTGAAAGCCGACATTGACATCATTATCTTCAGTTAATGGGAAGATATCACTGTTAGAAATCAGGATGCAGTGACTGTTGCTGAAAGTGAAACTCGATTTCTCGATTTCTAACAGTAATATCTCCAGGCTTGTACTAATGCAGCCATTTTGGTCTTGTATGAAAGCCTGGAATGCCAGCTTTCAAACAAGACAGTTTCATGCTTCTGCTACCATTCAGGAGATATCAGCAGCTAAAGCAGGCTTCTCCCCTCCACTTCTGCACAAGCCAAGCTCAGGCACAACAGTTAAAGGGGTTATCCAAGACCTATAGTGCCCGCCCCTTGAGCACAAGCCCCTCTCACAGATTGGACTTACCTCGCTCCCCAGCACCCATGTTGCTTCTGATGCCGGTACGACCACCACTGCATCTCCCCGCCAGATAGATGAACACATACGGCAATGGAGAAGGGGGGTTATGGGGTTGTTAGCCAATAGCAGGCCGTGAAAGGAATAGCCTCCTTAGCATCACAGGTGACGGTAGGGAGGCTCGTTCCCATCGTAGCTTGTTATTAGCTGACCCCCCCTCCATGTTTTCATCCGGGTGACGGGGAGATGCAGCAAATGCCATGCCGACATCAGAAGTGACGGGGGAGCCAGGGAGCGAGATAAGTAAAATCTGTGTGAGGTGCCCGAGACTATGGGGAGAGGGCATAAGTGCTTAAAGAATACTGAGACTTTTGGGACTTTCTAACTTATAATGAGAAGCTAGTAATTTTCCACACTTACCATAAGGATTAAAGAAACATGTTTTGGCAGGAAAAAACTAGACTTGTTTACCACCAAAACTAGACAGACTGACCTTTTGAAAGTCTGGTTTAGTTATGTTATTATGCCTGAAGACATGTTTTTGTCTGGAAAAACTGCTGTGTCATTGCCATTGAGTATAATTGAAGTTCTAATGCAAGTCTACGACAGACAAAAAGTTATAACTTTGCATCTGTGCTGATTTTTCCACTCCACCCCTCCCACTAGAAGGTTCTAGTTCAGCCACAAACTGTATATAAGGAGAGCAGTCAGAGCCCCTAGTATGCTGCAGTTAGGGACCAGTGCTTTGAAGAGGAGACACTGCCACACTACTTGAGTGACCAGAAGAAGATGCTGAGATGGCCTTTGACCAGGATACCAGCCACCCAAGAGCGAGAGGGACAGCTAGCTTAGGCCTTTCCTCGGCAAAGAACCTTCTTCTGCCAGGGAGGAGATTAGAGAAACCAGCTCAGTGCCTTGCCTGTGTTGTTTGAGGCTTAAATTCCTCCAGTAAAGAAGCACCCTGGTTTACTGCAGACCCTGACTCTCTGGACTTAATTCACATTGGGGTGCACCACACCTTACCATCCCTTCTGGCGAGCAGCAACACATGGTGACAACTTGATGGTGTTCAGGGGCCCAGTGTAGCGTTGGGTCCACTCCAAACACGACCACTACATGTGGAGCTGTAAGGTGCTTCTGACTGATGAGATGAAAAAACACTATAAAATATGCAATAATGTTGTCTTTATTTTTTGGGCAACAATGTTTATTTTACAATAATAGTGTGCAACTCCTTTAACTATACATTGCCCATACACGGCTATTGGTGTACATAATACATAAATAAGCACTTTAACAATAAATCAGATTTTCACTTAACCCCTTCAACCCCGGGCCTGTTTTCACCTTCCTGATCAGGCCATTTTTTGCAAATCTGACATGTGTCACTTTATGTGGTAATAACTTTGGAACGCTTTTACTTATCCAAGCCATTCTGAGATTGTTCTCGTCACATATTGTGCTTCACGACAGTAGTAAATTTGTGGCAAAATATTTCATTTTTATTTATAAAAAAATACCAAATTTACCAAAAATTTGGAAAAATTTCCAAATTTCAATTTCTCTACTTTCAAAATATATAGTAATACCTCCAAAAATAGTTATTATTTTACATTCCCCATATGTCTTCTTTATGTTGGCAAATAAAAGAAGACCCCAGAGCCACCATCAAGTGTCTCAACAACGGTCAAACTAGCCAGGCCTTTCACCGGGAAGGAACAACCAAGGGAAGGGCAGTCCCCAAAAGGAGACCACCTATGCCAAAACATGGTCTCCATCCACAGACAGCTGTTTTGGGGTATTTGCCCCTCATCAGTGTGGAGTAGGAATCTGGCTAGTTGGAGCAATGCCTAGTAAACGACTATTCAAGAAAAGATGATTGACCTCAGGGAGATCAACCATCATCACCACAGAGACACTATCATGAGTCTCAACGTTGGTGAATCTAAAACAAGGCTCCCTGGAAAAAGCAATATGCAAATAAAAGAAGACCCCAGAGCCATCACGTTTCTCAAGGGAAGGGCAGTCCCCAAAAGGAGACCACCTATGCCAAAACATGGTATCCATCCGCAGACAGCTGTTTTATTTGCATATTGCTTTTCCCAGGGAGCCTTGTTTTAGATTCACCAACGTTGAGACTCGTGATAGTGTCTCTGTGGTGATGATGGTTGATCTCCCTGAGGTCAATCATCTTTTCTTTATGTTGGCATCATTTTATAAATGTAATTTTACTTTTTTTTGGAACGTTAGAAGACTTAGAAGTTTAGAAGCCATTTTTCAAATTTTCAACAAAATTTCCAAAACCATTTTTTTAAGCACCAATTCAGATATAAAGTGATTTTGAGGGGCTTACGTAATAGAAACCACCCATAAATGACCCCATTTTAGAAACTACACCCCTCAAATTATAAAAAAACTGCTGTTACAAACTTTGTTAACCCTTGAGGTTTTCCACAAGAATTAATGGAAAATGGAGGTGAAATTTCAAAATTTCACTTTTTTGGTAGATTATTGATGGTAATAATTTTTTTCTTGCAAAACAGCAAGGGTTAACAGCAAACTAAACCTCAATATACATTACTCTGATTCTGCAGTTTACAGAAATACCCCATATGTGGTGGTAAACGTCTCTATGGGTTTGTGGCAGTGGTCAGAAGGAAAGGAGCGCCATACGGATTTTGAAGGCAGATTTTGCTAGAATGGTTTTTAGGCACCATTTTGTAATTGAGAGACCCTGACGTACCCCTACAGTGGAAACCCTCAAAAAGTGACCCCATTTTGGAAACTACACCCTTCAAAGAATATTTTAAGGGGGATACTGGCCACTTTGACCCCCTAAGCGTTTTATGGAATTTGGAAACACTTTGTTGTGAAAATAAAGTTTCATTTCTTCCAATAAAATGTTGCTTTAGCCCCAAATTTTTCATTTTCACAAGGAGTAACAGGAGAAAAGCACCCCATAATTGGTTCCCCATTTTCTCCTGAATACGGCAACACCCCATATGTGGTGGTAAACTGCTGTGGGGGCACATGGCAGGACTCAGAACAGAAGGAGCGCCATATGGATTTTGTAGCACAGATTTTGATGGATTGGTTTGCGGGAGCCATTGATTTTTATTTTTTTGAGTTATTGTCTTATGTGGGGGCTCATTTTTTGCGGGACGAGGTGATGTTTTCATTGGTACCATTTTGGGGTACATAAGACTTTTTGATCGCCTACTATTACACTTTTTGTGAGGCAAGGTGAAAAAAATGGCTGTTATGGCATAGTTTTAAAAAAAAATTTTTTACAGCATTCACCTGGGGGGCCATCTCATGTAATATTTTTATAGAGCAGGTTGTTACGGATGCGGCGATACCCAATATGTCAAACATTTTTATTTTTGGACATTTTTACACATTAGATGCATTTTTGAACAGAATAAAACCTTTTTTTTGTGTTGCTATTTTCCGAGAGCCATTTTTTTTTATTTTTTGGGCGATTGTCTCAGGTAGGGTCTACATTTCTGCGGGACGAGATGACGGTTTGATTGGTACCATTTTGGGGTAAATAAGCCTTTTTGATCGCCTGCTATTACACTTTTTGTAAGGGAAGGTGACCGAAATAAAAAGGCTGTTTTGGCACAGTTTTTTTTTTTTTACTGCCTTCACCTGGCGGGGTGGATCATGTGATATTTTTATAGAGCCGGTCGATACGGACGCGGCGATACCTAATATGTCTATTTTTATTTTTTTCACTATTTTTTACAATTTTTTTAAATATTATTTTGTGAAAAGGACGCTTTTTTTTGGGGGGAACTTGAAACTTTTTTTTGTAAGACTTTATTTTTTCACTTTTTATCACTTTCTTTTTTTACACTTTTTTAACTTTTGGGGTCTGATCCCCTTTACAATGCATTACAATACTTCTGTATTGTAATGCATTGGCTGAAAGTGTATTACACACAGTAATACACTTCCAGCCTTACTGCCTGTGAGATCCAGGGGGCTGGATCTCACAGGTTTCCGTAGATAGCATCCAGATGCCTAAGGAAGGCATTCGGCTGCTATCTAAGCCATCGGGTCCCCGTCACAGCAGCGCGGGGACCCGATGGACACCCGCTCCGACCGGCCACATCGCATGTGCCGCGGTCAGCGCTGACCGCGGCACATGAAGGGTTAATACGCCCGCATCAGTGTTTCATCGATGCGGGCGTACGCAGCAGGGGTCCGGCTACTGGGAACAGCAGGCCCCCCGCAGCTGATCGGGCGGGCGCAGCTCCTGCACCCGCCCGATCAGCGCGCCGTAGTACTACGGCGCTGGTCGGAAACTTACTTCCCGCAGCGTCGGGAAGGGGTTAATAATAATAATTTAACTTTTTTTGCAGTGATTAACCCTTTTGCAGTGATTAACCCTTTTGCAATCATCCTCCGGCTACTGGGAACAGCAGGCCCCCCGCAGCTGATCGGGCGGGCGCAGCTCCTGCACCCGCCCGATCAGCGCGCCGGTCGGAAACTTACTTCCCGCAGCGTCGGGAAGGGGTTAATAATAATAATTTCACTTTTTTTGCAGTGATTAACCCTTTTGCAATCATCCTCTGGGTTACTATAGAAGCAGCAGTGAAACACGTATTGGGTGCAAGTGATCTGTATAGTACATCCATCTGTTTATTGTCCATGTATTTTCTCTTTTACATTAGTCTGTGTACTTTATGCTGTTTTTACCTTAGATATTTTATGTACATAGGATGAATGGATACAGCCCAATGTACACCATATGTCAGCATGGTGTGGCCTATCATTCAACATAGATGTCATTATTTATCCTGATTATTGTGTTTTGTGTAGTTGTTAGGTATTTCTTATAGAAGAATGCATGAGCAGCGTCCATGACCTCAAGGTGAAGAAACGTTGGGTGATATAACAAGGCAATGACATAAAGTAAATCAACCAATGGATGATAGAAAAAATGTGTGTGTTGGAATGGCCAAGTCACAGTCCTGCCCTTAAAGAGTCACTGTACTTTCACACAATTTCATTTAATAGCATAAAGTGAAGTGCCGTGAAGCGATGTAAGTACATAGTATGTTATTTTCAAGGGTCAATGCATGCCGTGCTATGATTTAACCAGGACTGATAGTTCTCCAAAAAAGGAATGCTTTTTATTAAGGCCCCTTTCACACTAATAAAATTATATTATTTGATGTGAAAAACACATTGCATCTGGATCAAATCTGGATGCAGTCTCGGTGTTATTCATTATTAACTAAAGGTTTATAGACTTATTTATTGGTAAAGCTTATAATTATTTAGACGCGCGTGAAATACGCATGTTTTTTTTTTTTTACCTGCGTGGAAAAAACATTAAAACATTTTTAAAAAATCACATAAATTCATTAATTTTATTGTAAAATTGTGTGAGTTTCTATGAACGCATTCAGACAAATCCATATTGTTCCTGTGAAAGAGGCCTTAGACATTATCATATCCTTATCTCTGCAGGATTTACCTGTATGAAATCAAACTTTAGTTCTGTTGTCTAACAATAGTAAAAAATAATATATTTTAAAATGTCTTTTAGGACTGTGGACAATCTGGAGGAAGAGCCTGGGGATTCTGATAGTCAACAAGCCAGATCCTCCAAAGACATCTCCATAGAAACTGCAGTGGAAGTCCCAGCAGCAACATCAGAAGGCCAGGCTCAAGGAACTTCCCAAGTGGTGTCTGAGACACTTGTAATAGAGTATCTAAATCAAAATCGTGGTAAGAGTAAGGAGGAAAACTTATTCAAAAGTCTAGCCCCCTATATGAAGCGTGTGCCTGACGAACGACAGTCTAGGTGCATAGCATCTCTAGCTATGGTTCTATTTGCTTTTGCTGGTCCTAACGAACCCATAGAGCTACAGCATTACATTGAGCGTACCAGAGATAAGACCCTTTGGCCACAGTAATGTATCCCAACAAGCTCCTCCTCGTTACTATCCTTCAGTATCCCAAAGTTTCAATCAGGGCAGAGTTGGACATTACCCTTCATCAGGACAATCCTCTGAGGGCATTTGTCCCCCTTCCTCTAATCCCGACTCTTTTACCCCGGATCTTTTTGAACTTTAATTAAAATTTATTTTTAAAAACTTTTTTTTTTTTTTAAATAAATGTTATACTGTTTTATTATATAATGTCTCTGAGTATTTTTATTATAACAAATAACTTAATAAATTTGTGATAGTCCACATTGCTTCCTTTGCTGACTGTAAAAAATTTTACGATTAAATTATAAAAATCTAAATTCAATGCTTACACACGACCATGCTGGTGGTCTGGCTTGCACTATATATTATAAAGCAATATTCTTCACACCCATGGTCCTGGCCACAGACAGGTTGTCGCTTTCTCCTATAATGTGCAAGCATGACCACCAGTACTGGATTTCATGATGGTCGTAAGCATGTAAATGATCTGTGTATATATTTTAATTAAAAATGTCTTTCATCCAGCAAAGGAGGCAATATGGCAAATAAAAAAATCATATACTTACCTTATTTTTCTTAACAGTATTCAGAAAAATAATTTTTTATGAAGACAGCTATCCTCTTTTCTGTATAGATGTAAAATACTGGAAACATAAATTTAGTCTTACTGGTAAATACCTTTCCAGGAGTCCTGACATGACAGCACCATGGAGGATGTCCTATTCATCTCTGTAGGGACAGGAAGCGAGAGAGATTAAAAGGCCCCTCCCCACCCCCATACTCCAGTGTTTTTAAATCACTACACCAGATTAATGCAACATATTTATTATCGTCACAATGTTTACAGCACACTGGAACAATAATAGCAAAACAGAAACAAATAGGGGAGGGATACTCAGTGCTGTCATGTCAAAAAGGTATTTACCGGTAAGACTAAATTTATGTTTCCAGGACGTCCCTCCATGACAGCACCATGGAGAGCTACCAAATTAGCTACTTGGGTGGGACTACCGCCTGGAGGACTTTTCGTCCAAAGGCTAGATCTTGATTGGCCATAACGTCCAGTCTATAGTGTCTAGAGAAAGTATGGAAATTTGACCACGTGGCTGCTCTACAGATTTGGTCTATTGAGGCCTCTGCTCTTTCTGCACAGGAAGCCGCCATGGCTCTCGTTGAATGGGCTCTCACTGTCAAGGGGCATGGCAGGTCCTCTAGCCTGTATGCTTCTCTGATGACTTCTTTAATCCATCTTGCTAATGACTGTTTAGAAGCCTTGCATCCTTTATTCCTGCCGCCGAACTGAATGAAGAGATTCGATGATTTTCTCCAAGGTTCCGTCCTTTTAAGATAAGTCAGGACCGCTCTCCTTACATCCAGGCAATTGTACTTTTGTTCCTGAACCTTTTTGGGAGAGGTACAGAGAGAGGGAAGAATTATTTCTTGACTTCTATGAAATGACGAAACCACCTTCGGTAGGAAGGAAGGATCCAGTCTCGGGATAATACGATCGTCTAGAATCTTTAAGTAAGGCTCCAGGGTAGATAGTGCCTGGATTTCCCCTATCCTGCGTGCTGATGTTATTGCAACCAGGAAAGCCGTCTTAAGGGAAAGCAACTTCTCAGAGATCTGGTCAATTGGTTCAAAAGGGGGATCACATAGGCTTTTCAGAACCAAATTTAAGTCCCAAGCAGGGATAGACTTCATAGAGTATGACGTAGTCTACTTACAGCTTTCACAAATCTCTTAATCCATTTATGCTCTGCAATTGGGGTGTCCAGAAAACAGGAGAGTGCAGATATCTGGACTTTAAGGGTGCTTGGTCTTAGACCCATATTAAACCCCACTTGCAGAAAATCTAGAATCTGGCCTATAGATGGAGAAGTAGATCCTGGATGATTGGAGTCTAGCCAGGGTCTGAACTTCTTTCATATTTTGTTGTAAATGGCATTAGTAACTGGCTTTCTACTATACTGTAAAGTAGAGATTACCTCGTCAGATAGACCTTTGGTCCTCAGCATCTGCCTCTCAATATCCAGGCCGTCAATTTGAGTCTTTTGACATCTGGATGGTGTATAGGCCCTTGAAGACGGAGATCCTGTCTTGCTGGAAAAGTCATCGGTTCTGCCATGGACCTCTCCACTAGCACCGGATACCAACCCTTTTTGGGCCAGGCTGGAGCGATCAAGATTAGGTTCATTGAACTCGATCTCAACTTCTTCAGAATCGCTGGTATTAGAGGTAGCGGAGGAAAGGCGTAACCCAGCGACATGTTCCAGGTTTGGGACAGGGCATCTATTCCAGATGGACTGTCTCTTGGATTTAGAGAGAAGAACTGCTCTATCTGTGCATTCTCTCTCGTTGCGAACAGGTCTATCTCTGGTGTTCCCCACCTGAGGCATATAGAATTGAATACTTGCCTGTTCAGAGTCCATTCTCCCGGATGAATGGGATGACGACTCAAGAAGTCTGCCGTCTGGTTGGACGCTCCCTTTAAATGGACTGCTGTGATAGACAGTAGCGTCCTTTCTGCCCAGGTGAAGATTTTTCCTGCAAGATTTTGAAGTAGGGGGCTTCCTGTCCCCCCTTGTCTCCTTAGATAGCAAACTGTTGTCATGTTGTCTGTCAATAGTTTGCCATGATGACCTCTTAATATCCGTTTGGCCGCCTTCAAGGACTCCCAGCCGCCTTTAATTCTCTGAAATTTGATGATCTCTGTTGATCTTTGTGGCTCCAAACCCCCTGAAAGAAAGAATCTTCCATGTGAGCCCCCCAGCCACTCTGACTGGCATCTGTGGTCAGTGTTTTCATTGGACTTGTATCCCAAGGGATGCCCATCTGTAATATTTGCGGATTCAACCACCATGTTAACGGTTCTTGGGAGGTAGATCCTGGAATCTAGATTCTGATAGTTTCTGTCCCAAGCGGACAGGATTAATCCCTGCAGGTTCCTTGAGTGGAACTGGGCCCAAGGAATTACCGGGATACAGGATGTCATCAGACCCAAGATTCTCATGGCTTCCCTGAGTGTACAGGAATTTTTCAATCTGAACACTGTTATTTTTTGTATCAATCTGTTCTGTTTCTCTACGGGAAGATAAGAACGCTGATCTTGTGAATTCAGTAGTGTCCCCAAAAATACTTTTCTGGTACTTGGGTGGAGATCTGACTTTGAGTAATTTAGTATCCAACCTAGACGCTCCATGAGACATCGAGTCTGAGAAAGGTGTCTTATCAAGAGATCTTCCGAACTTGCTATGATCAGGAAATCGTCTAAGTATGGTACTACTGTAATTTGATTTCTTCTCAGGTACGCCATCATCTCTATAATTACCTTAGTAAAAATGCGAGGTGCAGAAGATATTTCGAAGGGAAGACATTTGAACTGGTAATGCCGGACCTCCCCTTTTGATCTTATCGCAAACCTGAGGTATTGCTGGTACTGTTGATGAATTGGGACGTGGTAGTAGGCGTCCTTCATATCTATCGTGCACATGAAGGCACCTGGAGGAATAAGAGGAATCGTGGATCTTATCGACTCCATCTTGAATTTCCGATAAATTATCCACCTGTTCAACCCCTTCAGATTGATTATAGTTCTGAATGAATTGTCCGGCTTTTTTTATCAGGAACAGACGTGAATAGTGACCCTTGAATTTTTGGGATAGGGGTACTGGAGTAATTGCATCCTGCATCCTTAACTTCTTCACATCTGAGAGGAGCTGAGACTGAAGGGAGGCTGATTTGAACTGTGTGATCTGAAATTTTTGAGGGGGACGTCTTCTGAACTCTAATCTGAATCCCTCCTTTATGGAATCCAGAACCCACCGATTTTCTGTTATGTGGGTCCATTCTTCCCAGAAGTGTCTCAGTCTTCCTCCCACTGGCCTGGCGTCATTGCTTGGATGAGGTGCTATTAGTGTTTGGGTTAAGGAGGAACCCTCTTCCTCTGCCACCTTTGGGGTAACTCCATCTGCCTGATTTACCCTTCCCTCTGGAAGGAGCATCCTGAAACGATCTGGGGTTTTTATGAAAGGGTCCCGATTTTTGGGGTTTTTCCTCAGGAAACCCCTTCTTTCTGTCCGCTGTCCTTTCTAATATCTCGTCTAACACTGGTCCGAATAAGTAGGATCCAGAAAACGGGATCGCACATAATTTGTTTTTTGATGCGATGTCACCTGACCATGGTTTTATCCAGAGTGCTCTTCTGGCTGAATTGGACAGAGCACTATTTCTTGCAGCACAGCGGATAGATTCTGCTGAGGCATCCGCCAGGAATGCCGTCGCCATTTTTAAGAGGGGAAGAGAGTCTAGGATCTCCTCCCTTGATTTTTTCATCTTGAGATGGTTACCTAGCTGGTCCAGCCATAGACTCATAGCTCTTGCTACCGAAGTTGCAGCAATATTTGTGTTTATCCCTATTGCTGCAGATTCCCAGGATTTCTTCAGAACTCCATCTATCTTCCTATCCATAGGATCCTTCAGTTGAGAAGAATCCTCGAATGGAATCGTGGTTCTCTTGGCCACTTTGGCCACCTGTATGTCCACTTTCAGAACCTCATCCCATAATCTTGTTTCCTCCGGATCACACAGGAGCCTGCTTTTAAATTCTCTGGGAAGATAAAGTTTTTTATCTGCCTCCTCCCATTCCTCTTTTATTAGTTCCTTTAAATTTTTGTTCACCGGAAAAAGTCTTTTCCTTTTTGCTCTTAACCCTCCGAACATTTCGTCCTGCACGGAGCGTGTTTGTTCTTCTTCCTCCACAGCCATAGTCTGTCTAACAGTGGAAAGAAGAGTCTCCAAATCTTCAATAGAGAAGAAGTATCTGCTTGGATCCTGAGATAAGGATGAAGCAGATTGTTTTTCTTCCTCTTCTATTTCTCCCTCTGAATAATAAGACTGTACTTCCTCTGAATCGGAATCCATCTGGATTCTAGGTCTTTTGGGGGGAGGTGGAGAGGGGTTAGGCGTAGGCGTCATGCTTGAGACAGATGCCTGGACCTCTTCTCTTATCATGGTCCTTAAATCTGACAAAAAGGAAGGCTGCTCCTCTTTCAGGATCTTTGTTAGACAGTCCTGACATAGCTGTTTCTTGTAGGAGTCTCCCAACCGCTTAGTGCAGGTGGCACATTTTCTAGCCTTCTTCCTCTGGCTGTCAGATTTATGGGGAGTATCCTTCTCCACCTAAGAAGGAGAGGAAGGAGAGTGGAACTAAAAATATAATCTAATGCTCCACATAGTTAACGGGACCTTAAGGAAATATGCTTACTTGCATAGCAGGGGGGTCTGCCGGAGCCTCAGCTCTGCCTGACGCTGGAACCTCCATGATGAGCAACAGACAAACAATGAAAGGTCTTTTTAAACTCACCCGGGGTCCGCCCCTGTTGCCGCACTGCTCACCGCCTCTTCCTGGGGGAGGGACTCAATTCCAGAGGAAGAATCCTTCTCCCCCCAGCGCGAGGCCCACAGTTTGCAGGCCTCCAGCGCTGCCGATGGGCGCCGCCATGTTCGATGACGACTTCCTGTCACATGGTGACCCGCAACTTCCGGTCATCTGATCCGGATGCCCGGACCTACCAGCGACTCCCCGGAGGCCCAGACCACGTGCGGAGAGGAGGTGGAGCCGCTGCCGAGTCCAGAGCTCCATACAGAGAAGGGGCATCGGCGCCCTGATACCGCGGCAAACGCTCCAGGAAAGGTAATCAGGGAAGGCTAGGGGACCCCTTCCCAGAGGGGTGCTGGCCTGGGACCGCTTGAAGGAGCGAGGAGAGGCCGAACCCCCCGACACTCCATAGCCCCTTAAGGTATTTTCATTCCCACACGGGGAACCACGCTTCCACTTCATCCCTGTAGGGACAGGAAGAACACTGGAGTATGGGGGTGGGGAGGGGCCTTTTAATCTCTCTCGCTTCCTGTCCCTACAGAGATGAATAGGACATCCTCCATGGTGCTATCATGGTGGGACGTCCTGGAAAGATCATTTAGCGGGTACAATTGAGTTAAAAACTAATGTGTCATAACCACACTTTTTAAGATGTCATTTGTAATGAGGTATTAGAAGGTATTAAAACCAAACTCTTAAAAAAAAATTTTAAATAAAAAAAACAAAAAAACACTATAAATATAAAAAGTGTACATTGATAGTGGAATTTGGAAATTACAAAATACCTCTGCCCGCAAGCCCACGTCAAGGGTCTGTCAGGGCTGGGATACACAGATAAGGGGTAAGTGATCCCTAAGCTTAATCCCAACCCCTTTCCCTGCCTATTGCCTACTCAGGCTAACCCCTGAGTCGACAACCTGAAGACTTGAAATACACTAGCAAAAGTGCAGGGGAAGGGAAAACAAACAAGACAGACAAACAAGAACCAAATGGATAGTCAGATAGCTGCGTCAAAACCAGGAGAGTACGTCAGGAACAAAATCAGCAAGCAAATAGTAGTCAAAGAACACGCCAAGGGTCAAAGAACAACAAGAATATAAACTGCAGAGCACAAATGACAAACCAGGTAGTAGCAAGGAGACTCCAAACGCTGGCAGCAAGGCTCACATTTGAGGGCCTTAAAGGGGTTGTCCAAGTTATGGAAAAAAAAATATAGCACTGTAAATCTGATGGGTAGCAATATATAACTAAGTTCAGCAAGTTTTAGGCAAAAAAAAAATCTATATTTCCTCATTTCCCTGGTTCTCTTCTGGCCTTTGTTTACATGCAGTAATAACAATCTCTGCCCCTCCCCCCTTCTCTGCAAAGGCAGTGAATATAAGTGCTGTGAGTACATGTCTGCCTGCTGGGATACTCAGCAGCATGTTGTTTGTGTAGGACTACAAGTCCCAGCTGTACAATGACACTGCTGATACACACAGGAAATTCTCCCTACCTGTTCTTGTACAATTCCTCTACAGCTCCTTGCCCAGCATTTGTCTCCTCTCACTGCTGCAGCTACTATTTGTTATAAAGCCTTGAGCCCTCAGTGTGTTCTGCCTGAAGGGGTTAATGTTTTATCTGAAGGAATCCAGGGAGAGAGCAGATAGCAGGAGCCCGGCAAAGAAAGGGGGCGTGGCCAGTGACATCTCGTGTACAGACTGTTATCTGAACTCTGAGGCTTGTACACGAAACATCACAGACCAGGGAGATAAGGTGACATCACAGGTCATGTGACCCTCAGTCAACTCTGAGAAACCAGCAGCTTTAGAAACACAAAGTATATGGGAAAGTTGTTATAACTGACAAGTTAGAAACATATAAAGAACAAAAAAATAACTCGGACAACCCCTTTAAATACCTAGCAGACCCCACCCAACCAGCTGACTGGGAGGAGAATGCAAGGAACAAAACTTAACTCATGAGATACCAAATGAACAGAAAATAAACAGACTATATTGCTCGTGTTTTCCGGCGACCAGAAACAGGCCGCGAGCGAGTGTGCACACCAGCCACGTCCCTGGCACTTATGATCTGCCTGGGACGCGCATACACAGCCAGAGACCGTCGGCTGGAGGAGGAGCCTGACGAAATAGCGGAAGAAGCCTGGCCACGGGCAACCACATCGCCACCAGAGTCAGAGACAGGACCAGCAGAACGGGTGCAATGATTGCCGGTCCTGACAGGGTCCTCATTCTCTTGCAAGGCCCTAAACTAAACTAACAACAGGGGATCTAACTAACTTAAAAAATATAATTTTGGAGTAATTTAAAATCCAGAATCAAGATGAAATCAACGACTTCCTCGGATGGCTTCCAACTGCCACACTAATGCCCCCTCTGGGCTGCATAAATAGTCAGCATAGAGTTCCCGAACAGCTAGTCCAGCAGTTCCAGGTCGTCCAGGCCGGATCTGGTCAAAAATGATATTAGATGTCATATTTTGACCAATATCTGCATCAGGGGAGGCATCATGAATCCTGGTGAAGTTGTGTAGGAGTACACAGGCCTGGGTGGCATTGTACAAATTCATCTGTATGTGACATGAACACTCTCCATTTTGTGGACAGTATTCCGAAAGCGCACTCCACATACCGATGGGCACATGTCAATCGATAGTTGAAGATGCGCTTCCGGTCATCCACATCGCGTCTAGGGAAGGGCCGCATCAGGTGTGGTGACAAAGTGAATTCTTTCGTCTGTCACGATCACAAATGGAGCCGGTGGACCTGCAGATCCGGGAAGTCTTCTTGGCTCTGGCAGGGCCAGCTGGTTTGTCTGAAGTCGCTCACCCATTCTGGAAGCACTAAAGATGCTGGCGTCTGAAGTGCTCCCATAAGCCTCGATATCTACAATTACAAATCTGTAATTGCTGTCAGCCAACGCCATAAATTTAATGTAAAATGTTAAAAATCAATTCATTTACAAGAAATTTCTAGTTATGTAATAAGACCCTGTTCTAAGACAAGATGATTATAAGGAAACAAACATGAAAGGATTAAGTCATTGCTTCTTTACTGAGTTGGTTTCAGTTTCTATTCCTTGCCAACAACATCCGTCTGTTTCTATTTCTAACAACGAGCAGTATCGTTTCTCCCGTCTCCCCTCCTCTCAGCACTGACAGTGTGGGACTATATAAAAGGACGGTGATCCCTGAGTTCTATACAGAAAGCTTCCTCTCCAAATCACTGAGACCACAAGGACAGGAGACGTGACAAAATGAGGTAAATGCTCTCACTTTTCCCTAAATGTTTTGTTCATTAACCTCAAAGATGCTGTAAATAAAGGGCAGTCATTTATACCTTGTCAAGTTACAGCTATGATGAAGAAGCACGTATTGTAGAGTCAGGTTGGTTGAGTAAGCAATTTCTACTTAAAAAGGACCTGTCACCTCTCCTGACGTGTCAGTTCTAGTAACTACATGCATCCCTCACCTTCAATAGAAATTCTGGAGCTTCCTTAATGTATGTTTTGTTCTGCCTCTATTATTCCCACTAGAAGTTTAAAACTAAAAGGCATAACTGGGTGTTACCAGCACCTGCACAGACTGTGCAGGGATGCACCCTCAGCAGTTGTACGTTTATTCATAAACATAGTAGGAATAAAAGAGCAATGACACAGCACAGAGTTACTAGAGCAGAATTATCATTTTCTGTGGGATACTAGAACAGACATGTCAGGTGAAGTGACAGGTGCTCTTTTAAGAAATCTTCAGGAACTTAAAGGGATTGTGCAGTGGGTAAATATTAATGACCTATCCTCCTCAAAGAACCATTGGTGGGGATGACGGGAACTGTACAATGACCAATGAGATATTGATGACCTATCCTGATTAGATGTCATCAATATGTGACAGCAGCACAAGCACTTTAACTACTGATCAATATCAGATCGGCTGCTGGTCAGTGCTGACTGATTCACGCAAAGTGCATATTAAAATATATAAATATAACACAAAATGCCCCTATAAAGTGCCCCCCATATAAAATACCCCTTCTTTGTGGCCTCAGTAGATGAACCCATAGTGCCCTCAATAATGTGCTAGAACGAAGTGCCCCCATAGATGCCCCCCAATAATGTGCTAGTAAGAAGTGTCCCCATAGATGCCCCCACAGTGCCCCTAATAATGTGCCAGTAAGAAGTGCCCTCATAGATGCCCCCACAGTGCTCCCCAATAATGTACCAATAAGAAGTGCCCCCATAGATGCCCCCACAGTGCCCCCCGATAATGTACCAATAAGAAGTGCCCCCATAAATGCCCCCACAGTGCCCCCCAGTAATGTACCAGTAAGAAGTGCCCCCATAGATGCCCCCACAGTGCCCCCCAATAATGTACCAGTAAGAAGTGCCCACATAGATGCCCCCGCAGTGCCCCCAATAATGTGCCAGTAAGAAGTGTCCCCATAGATGCCCCCACAGTGCCCCCAATAATGTGCCAGTAAGAAGTGCCCTCATAGATGCCCCCACAGTGCTCCCCAATAATGTACCAATAAGAAGTGCCCCCATAGATGCCCCCACAGTGCCCCCCGATAATGTACCAATAAGAAGTGTCCACATAAATGCCCCTCAGTGCCTCCCAGTAATGTCCCAGTAAGAAGTGCCCACATAGATGCCCCCGCAGTGCCCCCCAATAATGTCCCAGTAAGAAGTGCCCCCACAGTGCCCCCCAATAATGTACCAATAAGAAATGCCCCCCCCAGATGCCCCCACAGTGCTCCCATATCATGTGCCAGTAAGAAGTGCCCCCAGTGCCCCCAAAGTGCAGTGATGCGATGCAGGCCTCTTCCAGCCTGTGTCCTGCGCTGTATGGCTCGGGTGGCGCGATGACGTCATCGCACAGTCTGCACCGGCCTCTGATAGGCTGCAGGCCTAGTGCCTGCAGCCCATCAGAGGAACAGGCAGGGAAAACGCCTATCCCTCCCCTGCCCCTCCACAGCACAGGCATCTGTATTGCTGTCCTGAGGACGGAGATACAGATGACTATCGAGATGAGTGCTTCCACAATGGAAGCGCTCATCTCCCTGTCCCCTGCCGCCACCAACCCACCCCCACTCTCAGACCGGTGGTTGGGGACCACTGCTTTAAAGGACATAGGAACAGAGATTCACTGAGAACTACATTAAAAAGGGTATCCTGCATAGGAGACTACAACCACTATGGTCCTAACCTGTGCTCTATTCAAGACTTTTAGGGGACATTTAAGATTTTTTTTTTACATTTGTTGCTGATTTTTCCTGTAGCCTCAGTTACAGGGGGAATTCAGCCCCCACAGAGGGCCCCCACGCTACCAGCCCCCGAAGACCACATGACCGCTGGGACTGGAGCAGAAAATGGCATTGACGATTTCTCATGTCTATACACAGCGGTCATTGAGTGCTATGTATAGATCAATGGGGAAGGCAGGGACTGTAAAAAAAAAACTCTATGGGGAGCCTTGCTGTCACTGACATTGGGATCCCCACTTCAGCAGCTGAAATATTAGCATGCTGCTGCTATTTCTACACTGAATTTTTAAAACGTCCATACAGAGATGAAGAACCACCGCCCAGACATTTACATTTGCACATGACAGTGAAAAAAAAAATCGGCCAACAAAAAACGGACACACTGTCAGTTTTTCATGGCCATTCTGCATCTATGTGTGCATCCATTTTGTATCTGTTTTTT
>ONZH01013933.1:0-43736 GCA_900303285.1 Rhinella marina | reverse complement strand
AACTTGTTTTGTATGTTATGTTAGTTTCATGTTTTAGATATCAGTCTGGTGAAAAAATAATTTAACCTCTCAAGGACACAGTCAGATTTGGCCTTGTGGACACTTTATGTCATAATAACTATAGAACACTCTTACCTATCCTGGTGACACTTTGTACATCATGTTAGTCGTAAATTTTAGATGATATATTTTGGGTTTATCTATGACAAATTCAGACTTTTCAGACATTTGCAATTTTCAAAATTGGAATTTCTCTGCTTGTAAGAGAGATATAGTCATATCGCACAAATTGATTACAAACAATTGCCATACTGTACTGACTGTATGTCACTGTCATGTCTATTGTTGAGCAAATTGAAGTAAAAAAAAAAGACTTTGATCAGAATTTCAGGAAAAATGTGATTTGCCACAAAGCCAAATTTCCTTGGGCTTCGTGGTAACAAATCTATTTTTTCCTGAAATGGTGGTTAAAAAAACACTCACCTCATCAATTTGCTCTCAGAGAGGCCTTTGCAAAATCTCGAGCACGGTGACGTGACACATCATCACGTGATCGCACTGGCCAGGCTTGATGAGGTCACTGCATCCAGAAAGCATGATGACATCAACATATCACCATGGGAGATCTCAAGCGATTTTTTCAATCAATATGGCTTCGATTAACTCTCCGCAAACAAATGGACTGGTGACTATGCATGCAAAGAATGCAACATCTGAAGAGTTCAATTACATGGGGAAGGGGGGTGACGGCGAGATCAAAGGCAACGGATACATACAATGAAATGTAGTTCGTGATAAAGTATTCAGAGTACAGCACTCTGACATTTCTTCCTGGTTTTTACCCTGGCTTGGTATTGTATCTGATTTGTCTATTTCTGGTGTTCCCTGTCTGTTCTCCTGGTATCGACTTTTGTGCGGTTTTAACTATATCTCCTAATTCGATTCGGTTTTGTCTCTCTTGGTTTTGACATGGTTTGTCTTTTTCCTGTTTTTGTCGCTATCTGTTACTAGATTATTATTTTGCTCCTGTTCTTCCTTTCTCGTCTACTACTGTGAGTATTTATGAAGGGACTGTCGACCAGTTGTGGACTCCTGCCTAGGGTAGATCTTGCAAGCAGGTTGAGACAGTGGGATAGGCAAGTCAGGGTTCACTGCTCCCTACCAAAACAGACACCTTTGCTACATTGCCATCTTTTCTTAAATGACCTTTCATTTTGTTTTATTTTAGGACATTAGAAGAATTTTAACAGCAGTTTTCCAAATGTTCAAAATAAAGATGAGAGAACCAGTTTCTAACAAAGCAGGTTAAATATGAACTTTGCAATGTTTTTGATTACAGATGGATCCAAACCTTTTCAGATTACTTTAGGATGAATCCACTAAAATAGTGCATAGTTCTATTTTACTGCTTATGTTGGTAGGAAAAGCACTAGGGAGGAAGAAGAAGGTTACTTACATGACCTGGAGAGGAAATGGGGGGAAAGACAGCCTGGATGAGCCAATCAGTACTGTGGCAGGCAGGGAGGTGTCCTAGCAGAAAGAGCAGAAGGTAAGTTTGTGTTGGGCTGTGAATGAGGGTGGATGGGTGTAGCAGTGTCTGACAGAAAACAATCTTAGGAAGTCAGAGACAGTCAAAAATTTCAATCAAGCTTGTATTCCACTGCCAGGTACAGTGAAGGGAAAGGCTAGAATTAAAAAGAAGAAGAATTTTGTGTGTAGAATAGAGATAGGCAGGGAGAGCTTCCAGCCAACCTTCAGCCCAGTCTGAGATCCCAAGTAAAGATGAGAGAACCAATTCGTATGAAAGCGGGTCGTTCTGAACTTTGTTATTTTTTGGACGACATATGAAATACATCCAGGACCCTCTTGAACTCTTTTAGTGAATTCACCATCACCACCTCCTCAGGCAGAGAGTTCCATAATCTCACTGCTCTAACTGTAAAGAATCCGCTTCTATGTTTGCGTACAAACCTTCTTTCCTCCAGACGCAGAGGATGTCCCCTCGTCACAGTCCTGGGGATAAATAGGTGATGGGAGTGATCTCTGTGCTGCCCCTTTATATATTTATACATAGTTATTAGATTTTCTCTCACTCGTCTTTTTTTAAATTGATTAAACCTAATTTTGATAACCTTTCTGGGACTTGTAGTCCACCCATTTCAGTTTTTACTTTAGTTGCCCTCCTCTGAACCCTCTCCAGCTCTGCTATGTCTGTCTTGTTCACAGGAGCCCAGAACTGTACACAGTACTCCATGTGTGGTCTGACTAGTGATTTGTAAAGTGGCAGGACTATGTTCTTATCACAGGCATCTATGCTCGTTTTGATGCAACCCATTATCTTATTTGCCTTGGCTGCAGCTGCCTGACACTGGTTTTGCAACATGCCACCCCCCAGGGCCGATTGTGTCCCAGGTTTTTAGGAATTCCAAGTGATGATGCAGCCTTACTAGTTCTGTGTGTGTCGCGGTCAACCTACCTGTATACCGTTGCTTCCCAGTGTTAGGCTCTGTAGCAATAAAGGGGAGAGTTGTAGGAGGTGTAAAATAAGTCGAATCCAGACTTGATAAAGTTCAACTGTATTACTTAAATAAACTTGCATCAAGACAACACTTGATCTTTCTCTTGGTTCTAAAGGTTTTGGGGTAAACTGGCAGGCAAACTTGGATACCTTGCTTTCTCTCTCTGCTGTACCAATCTCTGGGGTGCCTTTGGCTGTTGATAGCCTCACAATACTCAGTATATGAACTGGGGGGGTGTCTCCCCTCACTGCACCATCTACTGTCTGTTCTCTTTCCATCTCTCAACCCCCTAAAGCTTCCTGCAACCTCTACCTTGGTAGTTGCTAGGAAGCAGGATGAGCTCACTTCTGCCCAAAAGGGGGCAGAATGGAATTGTAAGGTTCATTCCATCTAAAGAGCTCACTCTGCCAGATACACTGCCACCTGCTGGACAACCAGGTACAATGTATGTAATAGCAATATGTACGTTACATAACAATGTTATTAGGCGCAATATCAGAGGACCTGGAATCACAGTACACAGATGACGTCATTAGAGACAGTAGCAGGTTTTAGGAATGGTAGTGTCCGCTCTGGAGTACTACAGTTTCTACCGTTAAGTTTACTGTCCACTAAAATTCTTGAGTCCTTTTACATATCAGTGTTATCCAATGTTTTACCATTTAATATGTACTGATGACATGTAGTATGTACTGGGCTTATGTACTGGTGATGTTTAATATGCACTGGTGACATATACAGTAATATATACTTTTTGTATGTACTGGTGATGTGTAATTTGCACTGGTGATATGTAGTATGTACTGGGTGACTCTGCCCAACCAATCTATCTAGATCCATCTGTAGCAGTATACTGTCCTCTGCTATATATACATATTGAAGTGAATAGAGCCAAATGCTAACCCCTGAGGTACATCACTAGTGATGGTGACCCAATCTGAGTGTGTACTGTTAATAACCACCCTCTGTTTTGTTTTGTTTTTTATCACTGAGAGAGTTACTTACCCACAAACATTTTCCCCCTGTACAAGCATTCTCAATTTATGTACCAGTGTAGCACAGTATCAAATCCCTTAGAGACATCAAGATACAGTATATGACATTCGTTGACTCACTCTGGTCCAGTCTAGAACTTACCTCCTCAGAGAAACTGATTGGATTGGTTTGACAGGAACGATCCCTCATAAACTCATGCTTGTAAGGCGCGGGCACCGACGCCGTGCACGCGCGCGCTTGTAGTCTGATTACGACACTGTCGCTTTAAGACACTTTGTTTTGGTTCAGACACAGGAAGTGGTCATAAGCTCCGACCTGGACCCTGAGTGTGATGTCACTTCCGCCAGGAGGTGATCATGTGCCCATACTTCGAGGCTACAGATGATGTCACATCCGCCAGTCCTGCACAGGAAGCACCGCCCTGTTAATTGGTTGCTCACTATAAAAACCCCTCAGTATTGGCAGCAGGCGCCGGTGCCTTGTTGTTGCTTTGCTAAGCTAGAGACCCGGTCGCTCTGCTTTGTGACTAGGACCTTGGTTGCACACTAGGTGTAGTCTGTGGTCTAGGCAGGAGTTGTGTTTGTTGGGCTGCAACCTCCTTCGGGAGGCGCGGAACCCTAGTGTGCGCCAGTGTGTGTGTTTGTAGGCCACATTGTGTGTTGGGCTGCAACCTCCTCCGGGAGGCGCGGAACTCGGCACACGTGGTCCGATTGAGAGCTGGGTATCCTGTGCTGGTTCCAGACTGAGCGCATTGAGTGTTTGTGCGCAGTTGCCTTCCGGGCATTGGGGCTCATCCCCTATCCTCCTTCGGGAGCTATCTATTGAGTGCTAGTGCACACGTGCCTTCCGGGCATTGGGGCTCATCCCCTATCCTCCTTCGGGAGCTATCTATTGAGTGCTAGTGCACACGTGCCCTTCGGGCATTGGGGCTCATCCCCTGTCCTCCTTCGGGAGCTTGCCTTTCCGGCTGCTTGGTTCCTGAGTTGCCCTGCTCGGGTGACTCAGGATCTGAGACCAGTGATCCCCGGTGGCTCTGCCTCAGGGCAGAGTCACTTCTTTATTTAAAAAGGGCTCCTTGGCCTAACAATGCTGATATGCCGCTATAAGCTACTCCAGATACTCCAGGATAGCATCTTTACAAAACATTTAAACAGTTGTCCCATAACAGATGTTAGATTTACTGGCCTATACTGGCTCTGTTTTTGACCCCATTTTAATTATTGGCACCACACTTGCAAGGGCCCCAGTTCCAAAAACAGACCTAACATAGTAACATAGTTTATAAGGCCGAAAAAAGACATCTGTCCATCCAGTTTGGCCTGTTTTTCTACAAGAGGAAGGCAAAAAACCCTGTGAGGTAGAAGCCAACTAAAATTCCTAGGTCCTTTTCCATGTCAGAGTTACCCAATATTTTACCATTTAGTATGTACTGGTGACTTGCATTATTCCTTCCCATATGCATAACCTTACATTTGTCAGTGTTAAACCTCATCTGCCACTTCTCTGCCCAAGCCTCCAGTCTATCCAGATCCATCTGTAGCAGTGTACTTCCCTCTTCTGTGTTAATTACTTTACACAGTTTAGTGTCATCTGCAAAAATTGATATTTTACTGTGCAAGCCTTCTACAAGATCATTAATAAATATATTGAAGAGAATAGGGCCCAATACTGACCCCTGTGGTACCCCACTAGTGACAGTGACCCAATCTGAGTATCTACCATTAATAACCCCCCTCTGTTTTCTATCACTGAGCCAGTTACTTACCCACATACAAACATTTTCTCTCAGGCCAAGCATTCTCATTTTATATACTAACCTTTTAAGCGTCAAATGCTTTGGAGAAGTCCAGATATACGACATCCATTGATTCGCCGCGGTCCAGATTAGAACTTACTTCTTCATAGAAACTGATTAAATTGGTTTGACATGACCGATCCCTCATGAAGTCATGCTGATATGGAGTTATTTGCTTATTTTCATTAAGGTACTCCAAGATAGTATCTCTTAGAAAACCCTCAAACAGTTTACCCACGACTGATGCTAAACTTACTGGCCTATAGTTCCCGGGCTCTGTTCTTGGACCCTTTTTGAATTTTGGCACCACATTTGCTATGCGCCAATCCTGTGGAACACTCCCTGTCAGTATAGAGTCCTTAAATATCAGAAATAAGGGTCTGGCGAGGACATTACTTAATTCTCTTAGGATACGAGGGTGTATGCCATCCGGTCCTGGCGATTTGTCTATTTTAATCTTGTTAAGATGCAGCTCTACTTCTTCCTGGGTCAGACAGGTGACTTTTAATGGGGAATTTACTTTTATATTCTGCATTTCATCTGACAGTATTTTTTCCTCACTGAATACAGTGGAGAAAAAGATATTTAGTAGCTTTGCTTTCTCCTCATCGCTCTCTGTAAGTCCCCCCTCATTACTCTGTAAGGGGTCGACACCTTCAGGTTTATACTTTTTACCATTTATATAATTAAAGAACATTTTAGGGTTAGTTTTACTCTCTTTGGCGATTAATCTCTCGGTCTCTAGTTTGGCTGTTTTTATTTGTCTTTTACATCATAAATTTGTCATCATATATTCCTTAAAGGCTATGTACACCTTCGGAGACCATTTTTTTATGCTTGCATTTTATTCATTTTTGGTTAAAAATCATATTTCAGTTGGCCTTTATTAAAAATATTGAGCCATTCTGTCACAAAGGGTTATCTGTTTTTATAACTGTGTGACTGGTCCTTTCACTTTGTGCTGGTCATCTAATAACCCTTATCTCTAAACTACTAAGAGGTCATAAACATTTATTTAACCTGATAAGGAAGTCCGGTCTCTAAACATGGCGACTGCTCCGCAGCCATAGCTGCTAGATTTCTGCTATTTTAAATAGCAGAGACCAGCGGCACATGTATATGATCAGCTATAAGGCTGATCGCATACATTTTCCCTTTCAGATGCAGTGGTCAAATTTGACCATGGCATCTGATCAGTCTGGAAGCGGAAGCCACGAGCTTCCGCTCCAGTAACAGTGTTCCCCGGCTGAGATCAGTGAATCTATTACATTGCATTAATAGACTGAAGCCTCAAGCAAGCTTTAGAGTCTATTAAAGGAATATACCAATACAGGCCTCTAGGTGGCAGCACTGTATTGTTATATTCAAAATTAAGTGTTCAATGATGGCTATATAGCAATTAATGAACACAATGGGCAATCTAATGATTGCCAGTTATAGCCACCCAGGGTGACTTAAAAAAAGTAAAAATAACGTTTTTATAAATATAAAAAATAAAAAATGTAAAAATTCAAATCACCCTCCTTTCCTTGAAATAGCAATAAAAATACTTAACCAGTCAAAAAATAAGCATGCACAAATGCCCATACAATTAAAATGTAATAATATTGATGGTATATGGCAAATATTGTAACAGAAAAAAATCAAAACAGCCAATTTGCCATTTTTTGTCACTTCAACTCCCCAATCATTTTTTTCGCACACACTTCAAGTTGGTATCCCTGAAAAGTACTGCTCCCCCTGAAAAGTTACTCCCTCCTATGTCCTAGGGGGAGTAACACTGGGAGAGTCACTTGTAGAGAAGGATCTGGGTGTCCTTGTAGACCATAGACTGCAGAATAGCATGCAATGTCAATCGGCTGCTTCTAAGGCCAGCAGGATATTGTCATGTATTAAATGAGGCATGGACTCGCGGGACAGGGATGTCATATTACCACTGTATAAAGCATTAGTACGGCCTCATCTGGAATATGCTGTTCAGTTCTGGGCTCCGGTTTATAGGAAGGATGTCCTGGAGCTGGAAAGGGTGCAGAGACGGGCAACTAAACTGATAAGGGGCAAAGAGCATCTTAGCTATGAAGAAAGATTGAAGGAGTTAAACTTGTTTAGTCTTGAGAAGAGACGTATAAGGGGGGACATGATCAACCTGTATAAGTATGTAAATGGCCCATACAAAAAATATGGTAAAAAACTGTTCCAGGTAAAAAATTATACAAGTGTGGTGTCGTTGTAACTATACTGACCTGGAGAATAAATATAACAGGTCAATTTTACCGTATAGTGTATGGTGTAAAAAAAAAACTTTGTCAAAATTGAGTTATTTTCCTGTCTTCCCTCTACATGGTATGCAACCGTAAACGGTGCTATTAGAAAGTACAACTTGTCCCAAAAATATATGCCCTCATAAGGTTATATGAATGGAAAAATAAAAACGGACTATGGGAAGTTGGGGAGTGAAAAACAAAAACGCAAATATGGAAAATCTCAGAGTTCTCTACAGGTTTAGCCACATTATTATCAGTAAGATAAGAACTGAGCTATACTGAGTGTTTATAAGGGCAGAGATAAGAAGTCTGTTAGCTTCTGTTCTGATGGAAAAGACAGAAAATCCAAAGGGTGCTACTAGAGCATGTCAGCCCTGTACAGAAAAAAGGGCTCATATTTTTACAGTACAATAAAAAAAAGGTGTTAAAGGTGTTCATAGCCTTTAAATATCAGAAATAAGGATTTATCTATTAAATTACTTAATTTTCTTTCATTTTCCTAGGTAAATACAGTGGAGAATTATTTTTTTTTATAAATTTGCTTTCTTCTTATCATTCTCTACAACTCCTCACTCATCACTCTGTAAAGGGCTAACACTTTCAGGTTTAAACCTTTTACAATTTATATAATTGAAGAACATTTTAGGGTTAGTTTTACTCTCTTGCAATAACTCTGTCTCCAGCTTTGCTGCTTTTATCTGTCTTTTACATATTCTATTTTTTCTCAATGTTTTCTAACTACCTTGTTGTTTATGCCCTCTCTTAGCTGGTTAAATTTAGCTTTTTAGAAGTTCCATGTTTTTGTGCCTTTCAAAAAAAAAAACACTCTTTTGAATGATAATTAAAAGTTTAATATAGTATAGTATCCCCAGTTTCTAAGAACATGTTTCCTATATGAAATCTATAAGTTTAAGCTTACCAATCTATATCTGGGTAGTTAAAGTCCCCCATAATAACAACCTCATTATGATTTGCCGCCTAATCTATCTCATTTATTTGTATTTTTTGTGGACTCTGGTATATTAGGTGGCTTATAACAAACTCCTATTAGTATTTTAGTATTAGTATTATTGTTAGTATTAATGCTAGCACTAGTACTAATACTAGTATTAGTATAATAATTATATTAGTATTAATATTATTGTTTTTGCCTCCATGTATTTCTACCCACAGTGACTCCACATGTTCATATCCCTCACGTATATCTTCCCGCAGTGTGTCTTTAGACAGGACTTTACATAAAGGGAACCCCCCCCCCATTCAGTTTTTACAATCCTTTCTAAAGAGACTGTAAACTTGCACGTTAACCACTCAGTCTCTCTCATCTTCTAGGGCTTTCATTTTTCTATAGTTTTGAAAGAAATAAAATAGGCCTTGGAGATTTTTTAGTGTTATTTATGTAGTGACCCTACAAAATAACATTACTCTTGTTTTAATAGTTCCCATAACATTATGTATCATACTGATATTGTCCTGTCTAGAAAAAGTTTTATGAAATTGTATTGGTGGAGTAAAAAATAAAACAAGAAGTATCTCAGCCCACGCCCATTAGTTGTGAAGGTGTGTTCCAGGTGTGCTCTCAGTGTGGGGAGCTCTATGTCATGGGGGTAACTATAGCCATAGCTCAAAGTAATTGTACCATTTTTGTGGAATAACTAGTGGCTTTTTATTATAATGTGGGTTTTCTGATATGTTCTACAGTTCTACAATTATTTATACAGTACCTTTATTTAGTGCTTCTTATTCTGCTGTTTTAATTTTCTTGCACTAGGTGGTCAGGGCTCTATGAATTACAGTTACACCCCTTATTCATCTGGACACAAGTATTTTATTTGTAAGTTAAAGACATAGGTGCAATTAAATGTTTCTCCCCTTTTACAAACACACTGCACACTGATATTGACAACTTACAATAGTAATACAATGTGTAATTGAAACAGGTATATAAATGCAATTATTGAAGCACAACACATAAAAAAAAATACACAGTATCTTGGCACAATATGGTGTGCTTTCAGCAGACTGCATGCCATTGATGGAGGTGCTGGCAGTAAGCCTTTGTTAGGAACTGTAGAGGTTTTTATAAAAACAAAGATAAAAAAGCTGGCTAGTTGTGTATTTACAGAAACAAATAAGGTTGTTGTAGGATTGATTGTAAAATTTGCAATACAACATGAACTTAAATATGTTCCTAATCTGTCTGTATACTCTCCCTATACCTTAGATTAGTGCCTTGTGACTGTAATTGCTTTTTGGCAGAAACAGCCATAGACTGAAGAACCTTCCAAAATTATGCCGCTGATTGGCTCATAGGTTGTCAGTTACCCTCCAAACAGGGCAAGCCTCCCTCCCAGGCTTATGTGATCTTCCATCTTCATCCTCATTTTTTTTCCAGACAATTCTCAGCGTAAAATGGATCCCATGCTGTTTTGCCCGATTCATCTGAAACAAACCACCAAAACTTATAATTAATTTGTAATTAATCCTGTGGGGGTATTATTATTATTATTTTTATTAGAGATGAGCGTAAAATATGGAGGGCATTGATCTTAAAGGGGTACTCTTTGAAAGCATTATCACTATTGGGGGCACCTTTGGGGGCACTATTATAGTAAGAATAATCTGGGAGAGAATTATTACTATTGGTGGGATTTTGGGGAGCACTTTAGGAAATAGCTCTATGACACTGATATTTTGTATTAGTATTTGATGGAAAAGTGGGGTGCAGCAGGATAATACTGTTGGGGCACCAGGAGGGAAAGGATAATGGAAAACTAAGGAAACAAAGACATCTGTGTGGCACACTCTACTGAGGCGAGACATGGCTGAAATAATTCATTATGGCAGCCTGCATAGAATGATGGTGATATATGGAGGGAGGTGCTTACAACGAAGGGGAGGTACCCTACACATTGCCTATATGCACATTATGTATATATATGTCACAGTGTTAACATGTATTTATGCTTGATAAAGACCAACACTGGTCGAAACGTTGCTAAGTTGGTGAAATAAACACAAAGAAAGAAAAGACAACGAGTGCCGCAGTACTGCTTTATCTTGGATTAGCCTGCATAGAATGCTGAAACATGGCTGAAATAATTTCTCATGGTGGTCTGGTCCAAATGGAGAACATGAGGAAGGAAATATACATTAGAGAAGGCTTCACTGAATATTAGAGATACTGAATGTAATGCTGTATGTAATGTTCATCCAAATATGCCTTGGCTGAGGTGAAGGAGTTGGATTGAGAATTTGGAAGGGCGCCGTTTCAATGTTCACCTCAGGCAGCAGAAAAGCTATAATCATCCTGGTCACAACTAATAAGGACACAGATACAGTTCTAGAAAGACAGGGAACTACTGCTGGGAATAATGATTCGTGGTTGATTGTCCTGATTTTGGATCCCATAAATAATGACTCTGCCCCTGGAGATGAAGTGTTGCTCTTAGGAGAATGGACCTGAGGAACTTAAGACATGAGGACATCGATGACATCATAGTGCAGGGATATTGTAATGAAAAATTAAGTCCATGGAGTATTGCATTTTATGCTTATGGTAAGTTTGTATTAAAATGATCAAGAATGGGTTAAAGAATAAACTGCATTTTTATATGAGAACTGGTGGACAGGTCCTTCTATAGGTAACTCAAATAAGCTGCAGCTTTCAGGAAAAGTGGAACCTAACAGAACAAAATAATGGAAAAATATAAGGTTATATAAACATGATATGCACAAGGGATCAATTATAATTTAAATCATTAAATATAGAACATTGGATAATAATGCGAGAGGGATTTATGATGCATATTCCCTTGTTATTAATGGTAACAATGATGATAATGAACTATTATGCACCATCTTTTTTATACTTTTGTTCTTTTACTATATATTAGTTGTCCTTTTCCCTACAGCATTTCTTGCATAAACATAACACTTCTTTCATGCTGCCCCTTTCTTATGGAGCTTTTTTGTCACCTGGAGGAAGCAGACCTTCTGAGTGTCCAGAACTTAGACAGTGAAGATGATGTCCTCTCATCTTAATTAGTGTGTACTGTAGATGTGGACTATGGATAACTGGACTCCACTTTTACTGGAACCTCAACCTCCCTGTTGGCTGTTGAACTCAACTAGCCTTGGTGACCAATCAAGTCAACTGAAATGGAAACCAGCTGAAACAGAAAAGTAGACAGATCTTAGGCCTGTTACTTACTCACTAACAGAAGAGTTTGAAGTGGGTTAAGTGGGTTTGGGTGGGTTAAATGGGCAGAAAAAGTGAATGCAGTTCTTAAATTCCACATCCTCTATTGTGCCAACCACAAAAAGCCACAATTCATGGTAATCCCCTCTGCCATGGAGCCAGTGCCATCTTGGTGCCAGCCCTAAGATACTTACCCAGCTTATATCCCTTTTCACTACTACACTGGGTGAAGCACATCACCCTTTATGTCTCTTTGCACTTACATTTTATTCTATATATCAACATAATAACACTTTTGGAGATCAAAGACCTATTTCAGTGAAGTCTTTGGACCATTAGTCCTGTCTTTGACCCTATTTGATTGCAACTCTATTTCTACTAGCTGTGCAGTACTGATTGTACTTCCCTTCACTTTCTCAAACCTATCCTACCTCCACCCCCAGCAGTACTTCTATAATCTGCTGGAATTATACACTATTAGGCTGGATTCATATGTAGCTGTAGTGTGACACTTGATAATTGCCAGAATCGCACACAGTTTACTGAGAATCGCCTTGGTTTGGGACGTGGACATATTTTACCTATAAAAACTCCACAGCAAATAACCACCTACCAAGTAGTGTACCATGGCAATTTGTGGAAAAATGTGTGCAGTCATGCTGCACAATAATCAACCATTATGAGAATTCAGCCTAAAAAAAAAAGGGTTGTCCATGTTTTTAAAAATTCTGTGGCCAATTATTGGTACCTTTTAAGAAAGCTATACTCCCCCTCACTTCCATTTATAGAGTTCAGGTAAGTAGTTTAGCTTTCTTCACGGGTACTGCTAATTGGGGCAAGGATTAAAAAAAAAACTAATTGGACAACCTATTTAATGTTGCATAAAAGCAGCAAAAAACTCTTTGACCCACCTGCTTTTATAAGTTGTCATTCATAACAGACTTCTCCTAAAATCACCTACTCTTCATGGAAAAATAACATCCAAATTTGGAAAAAAAAAATTTCTGGGCTTTTTTAATGTCTTTGTTATTAAGACAGTAAATAAGTGGGTTCAGTGTTGGGCATATGATATTAGTCAAAAGAGAAAAATATTTCCCATAACTTGTTGAGTGCTCAGACGATGGCCCAAAGTACATGACCACTGATGTCCCATAAAATAAGACCACCACCATAACGTGGGAGGTACAGGTTGAGAACATCTTAGCTCGTTTTGTAAATCTCATTTTTAATACTGAGATTAAAATGCAAACATATGATATTATAATGAACAAAAAAGGGAGAAAAAGGGCAAGAAAACAAATCACGATAATCAAACCTTCACTGGAATTGTTATGTTCACAAGCCAATTGTGTCACAGCTACAACTTCACACATAAAGTGGTTTATCTGGTTTGGATAGCATAATTTAAGAGGACTGCGAAATAATGGAAGAATAAACATTGCAAAGCTCAAGATCCACACAAGAGCGGTCAAACGATAGCAATTTTTCCACCTCATCAGAACCAGATAGTGGAGCGGATGGCAGATGGCAACATATCGATCATAAGCCATCAGGGCAAGGAGGAGACACTCAAATCCTCCTATCAGAAGAATGATGTAGAATTGTGCTGTGCAGGCAACTAGTGAGATAAGCCTCTGGCCAGATATGAGGTCAACCAACAATTTGGGTAAAATTGCTGATGTAATACACAAGTCCAAAACAGACAAAATGAAGAGGAAAAAGTACATAGGAATATGCAAATTGGTATTGAGAAAGATCAGACACAAAATTAGACCATTTGCATTAATAGATACTAAATAAATGACCAGAAATAACACAAATAACAGAATATTTATCCTTAGATTCTTGGAAATCCAGTAGAATGAATTCAGTGGCCAGAGTCTGGTTCATCTTGAAAGATCCTGGAAGAAATTTAACTTGAGATGAGTGAACTTCCTAAAATTAATTTTAGTCCTATGTGTCTGAATCTGGACAGAAATGTAATTCATGTACTAATCAATTCTACCCAAATCGAAAGTGCTTTACATTCTTGGAAAATCTTTCTCACTCTCTCTCTCGCTCTCTCGAAAAATTCAACCAAACAGATCTGAAGAAATTCTGATTCTACTGAATCATATTTTTTTCAAAAATTCGGAATGTATTTTGATTCTAACTAATCAATCCACTCATCATTAATTCAGCTTGGGAAAAACTTCACAGTATCCATAAGTATAATATATATTGGGGCAGATTTACTAATCCTATAGACAAGGACCCATTTGGTGTAATTTACTACAATAGTTCGTGAATGTGGGCCGTAGTATTTTTACTGAGAGGTCAAAACTAGCAAACAAGGTGCCTGGTCCAAGATCCTCAAAACATGAGACAATGGCTAAAATATATTTTCTCGTGAGAAAAAATAAAGGCTGAGAAAAACTTTGCATACTGCATTTTCCTTTTTGAGTACACTGATGTTCTGTATTACAAATAATAATGTAAAATAGTCTAAATGCTTTTTTAAATAACTATAGGATTGTGTTGAATGTCTTGACCCTGCTGATTAAAATAAAACCTGTCAACCTCTCTTGTGAAAATTGTTGTGACATTCCATAAATATATCTGTGTATATATATATATTTGATATGCAAATGAGGGCTTCAGTGTCTCAAAGCGACAGGGCCTAGACCTTCTGTCCACCTCATCTCCTCAGCTTTCAGTGCTAGCCATTCCCCTTGGTGAACTGATGTCCTCATTTCCATAAACAGTAAAAGTATTTCTAGGAATGGTGAAGCCGATTTTCACAAGACAGATATCATTTTAATCACCAGGATCATCTCTACCAGTTATTTTGTTTGTTTTAATAGGGTTGGCCCTGCTGACAGTTACTCTTTAAGGCCAAATGCACACAGTTGATGCCTGGCCGTTTCATGCATTGGGGAACACAATTTGCAGTCTCCAATGCATGGGCAACATCCATGGAGCTGCTGCAGAACGATTTAGACCCATTCAACTTGAATGGGTCCATGATCCGTCCTCACCACAAAAAAAAAATAGTTCCGCATGAAGCGAATGGGTCCCCATCCGTAATGCAGTGCACAAAATCCCTGGGCCCTTACATTGCAGACCCGCTGTTTGCAATATAGGCACGGCTGGCCAACAGGCCTTAGTCAGTGATACAATGTGTATACATGATGAATAACACCCTCTGGCCATTATATGACTTGTAGCTGAAATTTTGTTTGCAGTTTTCTCTTATGCATAGTGAATATCCAGTTTGCAGTTCTCACCCAAGTTGGAGACTAGTTACCATCCACTTCACACAAAAAATAAGAGGAGAATGCACTTCCTAACCTTCTCCTACTCACTCAGGAGCAGCCCCAGGATAATGGAGGACATTACAGAGAGGTACTACCAACCTGTATGTTTGTGTAATTAGCAAATGTCCTGAGATAGAAACTTTTTATGTAGCTGTGCATGTAAGGCGCGGGCACCGACGCCGTGCACGCGCGCGCTTGTAGTCTAATTACGACGCTGTCGCTTTAAGACGCTGTGTTTTGGTTCAGACACAGGAAGTGGTCATAAGCTCTGACCTTGACCCTGCCTGTGATGTCACTTCCGCCAGGAAGTGATCATGTGCCCATACTTCGAGGCTACAGGTGATGTCACATCTGCCAGTCCTGCACAGGAAGCACCGCCCTGTTAATTGGTTGCTTCACTATAAAAACCCCTCAGTATTGGCAGCAGTCGCTCTGCTTCGTGACTAGGACCTTGGTTGCACACTAGGAGCAGTCTGTGGTCTAGGCAGGAGTTGTGTGTGTGTTTGGAGGTCACATTGTGTGTTGGGCTGCAACCTCCCTCGGGAGGCGCGGAACTCGGCACACGTGGTCCGATTGAGAGCTGGGTATCCTGTGCTGGTCCCAGACTCGAGCGCATTGAGTGCTTGTGCGCACGTGCCCTTCCGGGCATTGGGGCTCATCCCCTATCCTCCTCCGGGAGCTCATTATTGTGTGCTTGTGCGCACGTGCCCTTCGGGAATTGGGGCTCATCCCCTGTCCTCCTTCGGGAGCTTGCCTTTCCGGCTACTTGGTTCCTGGGTTGCCCTGCTCGGGTGACTCAGGATCTGAGTCCAGTGATCCCCGGTGGCTCTGTCTTAGGGCAGAGTCACTTTATTATTTAAAAAGGGCTCCTTGGCCTAACAGTGCAGTCTCTTTAGTGTCTCTCCTTGAGTACCATCTCACTCATGCTGCTGCTCACTCCCCTCCTCTCTTCTCCATAGACTTTTATTGACATGTGTAATGTGAATGTCCTGTAGAACTAGTCCATCTTGAGACAGAATAAAAGTATTTTTCAAAGTAAAAAGCAATTAGCAGAGAAGGAGGGAGGAGGGTAAACAGCTGAAAGCATGAGAACTGGACATTTTTCACTGATAAAACATACTACAATGTTTCTTGTAGCATCTTGTTCAGTTTTTTTAGGCAAAGCTGGATGAAAGGTTAGTGACCATTTAAGGTAAAGATATGTCTACCCTTTCCTTGGGTCTTCATTCAGGATATATCGAAAGGAATGGAACAAGATGATAAGCTTTGAAAATAAAAATGTTTGCATTATTCTGTTGGATGTTTTCATCTTTTGCTACTCTTCTTGGGATATCTCAAGCCAAAGGTTAGGATAAAGAAGGAGACATTTGCAACAATTACATTGGAGATTTCCATGGCTTTCATCCATTCCACCTCTTGACAAGTTCACTGACCATATATATGTAGCTGCTTCTCCATTGGTGGTTGGTGCTGGAATTAGTTCATTGGATTGATAAGGTTCCTAAACACTAAACTCCAAAGCAATATGTGATGAAGGTTTTTCTTAGGTGTTTTTGTGGGACACCACTTTAAACAATATCATATTCATTGTATTCAGTTATGATAAAACATAAGGACAATTCATGTAAAATCTTGTTTATTTAATATATCTGGACATATGAAAATCTTCATTCTAACAGTATGTATAGATAATGGAGGTGTTGGCTATCTCCATTTTGGTCCTAACTAACCCATCTTTCCCACAAGGTGTTTTAATTAGTATATATAGCTGTAGTCTGATCTACCGGAATTCACTTGATCCCAGCTGGCAAAGAAAAATAGCCAAATAGAGCAGATGCGGTGTACAAGTGAAGCCTGCTCTCCCTAAATTAAGAGATGAGTTGGCACAGAGAGTTATCATAGACAGTAGGTTCCCATCCAGAATGAGGTCACCTTGCTGTGGTGGATGGGCACAAATGATTTTGATCAAAACATATTATATTGTGAATATATCATTACTTCATATGTTCTGTGTTTGTAGAATGCTGTTGTGTTGGGTTTGCTTTTACAATGATTAGTTCTACAGTCCAGAAGATCATCTACAAGTGGAGAAGATTACATACAACTAGAGATGAGCGAACGTGCTCGTTACGAGCACTGTAGCGCTCGGCTCCCCTGCGAACAAATGCCCGCAGGCATTGCGGATCCGTCCTCAGCTGCATGTAAGTCAATGGGGACGGATCCGTTTGGTATGAGTGTTAGTTTAAGTTTACTATAGGTCCAGAAGACACATTCTCACTAGAAGAACCAGCATAGTTTTGGACATGTGCTGGTCTGGTGCTGCTTTACTGCATTAGGGCCTGTGAAGATCACCATCATAAAAGCCACTTTACATTTTTAATTATACTATAGGACGCTTGAAGAAAATATTAAATCATAAGTAAGATAATTGAGGACAAGGCAAAAGGGTTGGCCACTCTGGTGGTCGGGACTACGGGAGCACAAATAGGCCAGTGGTTTTTCCTACAGTGTGCAAGCATGACCACTGCTGATAGATTTCAAGGTGGATGTAACTCTTGGAAACAAGCAGTATATAATGTGATGGAAAAATAAATCAAGCTAGCAAAGAAGGCAATATAAACAATCACAATACATTAGGAAGTAGATTTTTTTTTATTTTATTTTTTACCAAGACTGTTTGTAAAGTTACTTCATTTTATATTTTGATGCATTTTAGCTATTTTAAACATGATTGCAAAAATACACAGGTCTATACTATTAAAGGTTACAGAGTAAACTGAGAGGGATCAGTGATCACTTACCAAAATCACAGAAGAACTTTAAGAGTGTTCAACTTCACGATACACGTGCCTTTGGGTCCCAATCACTACAATACCACCAAGTGTCAGCAAGAGCATATGAATACATAGTATCAGGACATGTCTACTATCAACATCAGTGACCAGACTAGAGTATATTGGGTTAACATTACATTGTTGAGGACACCAAAGGCGGTGGAAATGCTCTTCTGTAGAACACTATACTGTACCTTCATATTCAAAGTCCAAACAGCAGTACAAATGGAGGTACTTAAGACATGGACATTAATGACGATGTGCCTATTACAACAGAGAAGAAAACACAACGAGACTTATTATCATTGCTCAATGAGCCAAGGAGCTGCAGGCATCGGGATGTCAATGATTATTAACGCAAGAGAAAACAATCTTTGATGGCTTTTTATGCTCTTGCTAATTGTTTTAAGATTGAGGTGGATTGAATAGCAGAGGTGTAGGGTTGCTCTGGAGATTAGGATCACTTGTCTGTAGAGCTATCAATCTAAGATAGAATTACCATGCACGTAACGAGAGTCTGTGAGAATCGGTGGATGGTTACATCCCTGGGGCTGTATGAGAAGGAAAATCCTCCCTCCTTATTCCAAGGGCAATTTGTATAAACTGCAATTTACAGTGACATACGGTATGTAACCAGACAGAACATTCAGAGAAAACCCATATATATACTGTATGCGTTGATGAACTCTGGGGATTAATTATTGTCATACAATGATAAATTTAGAACATTTTATTAACAAGACACAAGGGGTTTGCGGTATTCCCTTACTAGCCACAGGTTATGTTATCTCATTGGATCAGATTTAACCTAATCACAAAAGAAATTGGTAAAAAACACATGATGCTGAACATAGTATTAGAGCACAATAGCATATCATAGAATACAGTTATTTAATACCTGATTTTCACATTTGTAGCCCCCCAATAGGACACTACTAGGGGATCAATGTTTAATATTTTATACTGTTTTATACATTTTAACATACACTACAGACCAAAAGTTTGGACACACCTTCAAAGAGTGTTCTGTATTTTTATGACTATGAAAATTGTAGATTCACAATGAAGGCATCAAAACTATGAATTAACACATGTGGAATTATATACTTAACAAAAAAGTGTGAAACAACTGAAAATGTGTCATATATTCTGGGTTCTTCAAAATAGCCACCTTTTGCTTTGATTACTGCTTTGCACACTCTTGGCATTCTCTTGATGAGCTTCAAGAGGTAGTCACCTGAAATGGTATTCCAACAGTCTTGAAGGAGTTCCCAGAGATGCTTAGCACTTGTTGGCCCTTTTGCCTTCACTCTGCGGTCCAGCAACCCCAAACCATCTCGATTGGGTTCAGGTCTGGTGACTGTGGAGGCCAGGTCATCTGGCGTAGCACCCCATCACTCCCCTTCTTGGTCAAATAGCCCTTACAAAGCCTGGAGGTGTGTTTGGGGTCATTGTCCTGTTGATAAATAAATGATGGTCCAACTAATCACAAACTGGATGGAATAGCATGCCGCTGCAAGATGCTGTGGTAGCCATGCTGGTTCAGTATGCCTTCAATTTTGAATAAATCCCCAACAGTGTCACCAGCAAAGCACCCCCACACCATCACACCTCCTCCTCCATGCTTCACGGTGGGAACCAGGCATGTAGAGTCCATCCGTTCACCTTTTCTGCGTCGCACAAAGACACGGTGGTTGGAACCAAAGGTCTCAAATTCGGACTCATCAGACCAAAGCACAGATTTCCACTGGTCTAATGTCCATTCCTTGTATTCTTTAGCCCAAACAAGTCTCTTCTGCTTGTTGCCTGTCCTTAGCAGTGGTTTCCTAGCAGCTATTTTACCATGAAGGCCTGCTGCACACAGTCTCCTCTTAACAGTTGCTGTAGAGATGTGTCTGCTGCTAGAACTCTGTGTGGCATTGACCTGGTCTCTAATCTGAGCTGCTGTGAACCTGCCATTTCTGAGGCTGGTGACTCGGATGAACTTATCCTCCGCAGCAGAGGTGACTCTTGGTCTTCCTTTCCTGGGGCAGTCCTCATGTGAGCCAGTTTCTTTGTAGCGCTTGATGGTTTTTAGGGACACTTTCAAAGTTTTCCCAATTTTTCGGACTGACTGACCTTCATTTCTTAAAGTAATGATGGCCACTCATTTTTCTTTACTTAGCTGCTTTTTTCTTGCCATAATACAAATTCTAACAGTCTATTCAGCAGGTCAGCTGTGTATCCACCTGACTTCTGCCCAACACAACTCATGGTCCCAACCCCATTTATAAGGCATGAATTCCCACTTATTAAATCTGACAGGGTGCACCTGTGAAGTGAAAACCATTTCAGGTGACTACCTCTTTAAGCTCATCAAGAGAATGTCAAGAGTGTGCAAAGCAGTAATCAAAGCAAAAGGTGGCTACTTTGAAGAACCTAGAATATGACATATTTACAGTTGTTTCACACTTTTTTGTTAAGTATATAATTCCACATGTATTAATTCATAGTTTTGATGCCTTCAGTGTGAATCTACAATTTTCATAGTCATGAAAATACAGAAAACTCTTTGAATGAGAAGGTGTGTCCAAACTTTTGGTCTGTACTGTAAATGTATGTCTACATTTACAGAAGTATACATGAAGTTTATCAGCCACACTTCTATTGTTTGCACTGTCTGTATTGATTGACTGAGAAAAGCTGTGATGTATGAGAGGCTTCTCGAAGGGAAGGTCCAGTGAGTCACTATTCAAATAGAGATGAGTCTGTAAGGAAATTTCACAGCCCAGCACTAGACCTTTCAGTTTCCAACATGGCTGGTGGCTGGTGGCTGCACCTCGAAACTATGAACTGTAAAAATAATTAAGATATTAGGGCACTCTTCAGGTGGGAACTACACAGGAGAGAAGATATTTAAGGAATTGCAACAAGCAAAACAATGCCAAATCTAAAGGACATTTGGATTTGGGAAATCTTGCTCCAGCCAAGCCAGATCATTGTTGGGAACTGCCTTGTAAAACTCTGTATCTCTGTCTTGCATGGACATGTTCTGCAAATTGCTGCCAGGTAAAGAAAACCATGAATTACTTGTTCACCAGCATCTCAGTCACATGCCATTTTTTTTATTGTTTTGCACTCTAACACCAAGGGCATCAAATCTTCAACCAGTCAGGAGACTCTACACAGGGTGTGCTCCCTGTGTGAACTACTTCCACCTTCATCCCAAGTGAAACCCCTTCATCATTGAACCAACTCTAGTAAAGGTAGGTTTGGTTGAGAGAGGCCACGTCCTTTCATCCCTGAACCAACTCTAGTAAAGGGAGGTTTGGTTGAGAGAGGCCAAGTCCCTTCATCACTTAACCAACTCCAGTAAAGGGAGGTTTGGTTGAGAGAGGCCAAGCCACCATGGGCACTGTGACCAGACCAGATCAGACCTAGACTGAGCACTACCACCTCCACCCTGTCTACAATAACTTCCATTTCTCCCCTGGGTTCTTGTAGATTGCTTTACAGGTATGTTACATCTTTACCATCCATTTTCTTACAAAGCATTGATGTGATCTCATCTGTAATACACGGTTTAGCTGTAGGCAAGGGTACAGACAGAGAATACTATGGAGCTTGAAAAGGTACAAAGAAGATCAACCATGCAAGTATGTGAATCGGATGGGCATCACACTAATAAATGCCAGTCAGCATAAAACAATTTTGTAACCATAAGTGACTCGATTGTAAACTGGATTTGTTACGAATTTCTCAAAATTTAATGCGCAAAACAAATATGAAGATTTTTAAATAGTTGTTAACCAATGGTGTAAAAATGGCACCCAGCTCCATTTTACTGTTAATTTTGGTAGGAAGAATGTGGAGGATTACATGATGCTGAGAGGATTCGGATGGAGGGCTTGCCTTAATTGGCTCAGAGGTTGAAAGACAGTCTCATAAGCCTATCAAGGGCAGTAGACAGATAGATTCTTATGCTAATCAAGAAGAATCACCATACTGTGTTCATCTCCTGGACTGGGAGGAGCATGTGTGGTAGTGTCTGTCAAAACAACTATTACAGAGCCAGAAGCAACTAGTGAAATGGAATAGAGACAATAAAGGGAAAGTATGGGGGGGGAGCAAAAAAAAAATACAGTGTAGATTTTAGGGAATTTTAGTTAGGGAAAGCTGAGGGAAAGCTTTGAGGGAAGTGGTCACAGGAGGCTGGTCCCACTGTGCTTAAAGAAGTTTACTGCAATTCAGCTCTTGGCAGTTCTGCAATATAAAACAACCATCCTACAAGAAAATAAATAAATATAAACATATATATATATATATATATATATATATATATATATATATATATACATACAGTGGGGGGAATATTTAGTAAGCCACCAATTGTGCAAGTTCTCCCACTTAAAAAAATATGAGAGATGCCTGTAATTGACATCAACTATGAGAGACAAAATGGGGAACAAAATCCTGAAAATCACATTGTCTGATTTTAAAGAATTTATTTGCAAATTATGGTGGAAAATAAGTATTTGGTCAATAACAAAAGTTCCTCTCAATACTTTGTTATATATCCTTTGTTGGCAATGACAGAGGTCAAGCGTTTTCTGTAAGTCTTTACAAGTTTGGCACACACTGTTGCTGGTAAGTTGGCCCATTCCTCCATGCAGATCTCCTCTAGAGCAGTGATGTTTTGGGGCTGTCGCTAGGCAACACAGACTTTCAACTTCCTCTAAAGGTTTTCTATGGGGTTGAGATTTGGAGACTTGCTAGGCCACTCCAGAACCTTGAAATGCTTCTTACGAAGCCACTCCTTTGTTGCCCTGGTGGTGTGCTTGGGATCATTGTCATGCTAAAGACCCAACTACGTTTCATCTTCAATGCCCTTGCTGATGGAAGGAGGTTTGCACTCAAAAGCTCACGATACATGGCCCCATTCATTCTTTCATGTAGATGGATCAGTCGTCCTGGTCCCTTTGCAGAGAAACAGCCCCAAAGCATGATGTTGCCACCCCCATGCTTCACAGTAGGTATGGTATTCTTTGGATGCAACTCAGCATTCACTCTCCTCCAAACACGACAAGTTGTATTTCTACCAAACAGTTCTACTTTGGTTTCATCTGACTATATGACATTCTCCCAATACTCTTCTGGAACATCCAAATGCTCTCTAGCAAACTTCAGAAGGGCCCGGATATGTACTAACTTAAGCAGGGGGACACGTTTGGCACTGCAGGATCTGAGTTACTGGCGGCGTAGTGTGTTACTGACGGTAGCCTTTGTTATGTTAGTCCCAGCTTTCTGCAGGTCATTCACTAGGTCCCCCCGTGTGGTTCTGGGATTTTTGCTCACAGTTCTAGTGATCATTTTGACCCCACGGGGTGAGATCTTGCGTGGAGCCCTGATCGAGTGAGATTATCAGTGGTCTTGTATGTCTTCCATTTCCTAATTATTGCTCCCACAGTTGATTTCTTCAAACCAAGCTGCTTGCCTATTGCAGATTTAGTCTTCCCAGCCTGGTGCAGGTCTACAATTTTGTTTCTGGTGTCCTTCGACAGTTCTTTGGTCTTCACCATAGTGGAGTTTGGAGTGTGACTGTTTGAGGTTGTGGACAGGTGTCTTTTATACTGATAACAATTTAAAACAGGTGCCATTACTACAGGTAATGAGTGGAGGACAGAAGAGCCTCTTAAAGAAGAAGTTACAGGTCTGTGAGAGCCAGAAATCTTGCTTGCTTGTAGGTGACCAAATACTTATTTTCCACCATAATTTGCAAATAAATTCTTTAAAAATCAGACAATGTGATTTTCTGGATTTGATTTCTCATTTTGTCTCTCATAGTTGAGGTCTACCTATGATGTCAATTACAGGACTCTCTCATCTTTGTAAGTGGTAGAACTTGCACAATTGGTGGCTGACTAAATACTTTTTTTCTCCACTGTATATCCCAGAGAATAACCATTTAAGTCTTATTACATATTTTATCAGCTCTTAGAAAATAGGCAAGTAGGAATATTTTTTAATTGATTTTCTGGATTTTGTTCTTTATCACAAGTATTTTGGCATTTGAACAGGTATTTGATGGTGAGATTTCAGGGACTGTGAACGGTGTCTATTGCTCCCCAACTTGTTTTAGGTTGAAATCAAAAGCGTGTGCACATAGTATGGATATACAGTGCCTTGCGAAAGTATTCCGCCCCCTGGAACTTTTCAACCTTTTGCCACATTTTAGGCTTCAAACAAAAAAATATAACATTTTTAATTTTTGGTGAAGAATCAACAACAAGTGGGTCACAATTGTGAAGTGGAACGAAATTTATTGGATCATTTAAACTTTTTTTGTAATAATAAAACTGAAAAGTGGGGCGTGCAAAATTATTCGGCCCATTTACTTTCAGTTCAGAAAACTCACTCCAGAAGTTCATTGAGGATCTCTGAATGATCCAATGTTGTCCTAAATGACTGATGAAGAGAAATAGAATCCACCTGTGTGTAATCAAGTCTCCGTATAAATGCACCTGCTCTGTGATAGTCTCAGGGTTCTGTTTAAAGCACAGAGAGCATCATGAAGACCAAGGAACACACCAGGCAGGTCCGTGATACTGTTGTGGAGAAGTCTAAAGCCGGATTTTGATACCAAAAGATTTCCCTAGCTTTAAACATCCCAAGAAGCACTGTGCAAGTGATTATATTGAAATGGAAGGAGTATCAGACCACTGCAAATCTACCAAGACCCGACCGTCCCTCTAAACTTTTATCTCAAACAAGGAGAAGACTGATCAGAGATGCAGCCAAGAGGCCCATGATCACTCTGGATGAACTACAGAGATCTACAGCTGAGGTGGGAGAGTCTGTCCATAGGACAACAATCATTCAAACACTTCACAAATCTGCCCTTTATGGAAGATTGTCAAGAAGAAAGCCATTTCTCAAAGATATCCATAAAAAGTCTTGTTTACAGTTTTCCACAAGCCACCTGGGAGACACCAAACATGTGGAAGAAGGTGCTCTGGTCAGATGAAACCAAAATCCAACTTTTTGGAAACAATGCAAAACAATATGTTTGGCATAAAAGCAACACAGCTCATCACCCTGAACACACCATCCCCACTGTCAGACATGGTGGGGGCAGCATCATGGTTTGGGCCTGCTTTTCATCAGCAGGGACAGGGAAGATGGTTAAAATTGATGGGAAGATGGATGGAGCCAAATGCAGGACCATTCTGGATGAAAACCTGTTGGAGTCTGCAAAAGACTAGGATGGAGATTTATCTTCCAACAAGACAATGATCCCAAACATAAAGCAAAGTCTACAATGGAATGGTTCAAAAATAAAGGTATCCAGGTCTTAGAATGGCCGAGTCAAAGTCCAGATCTGAATCCAATTGAGAATATGTGGAAAGAGCTGAAAACTGCTGTTCACAAACGTCTCCATCCAACCTCAAAGAGCTCAAGCTCTTTTGCAAGGAAGAATGGGCAAGAATTTCAGTCTCTAGATGTGCAAAACTGATAGAGACATACCCCAAGCGACTTGCAGCTGTAATCGCAGCAATAGATGTCGCAACAAAGTATTAATGTAAGGGGGACGAATAATTTTGCACGCCCCACTTTTCAGTTTTATTATTACAAAAAAAGTTTAAATGATCCGAAAAATGTCCTTTCCACTTCACAATTGTAACCCACTTGTTGTTAATTCTTCACAAAAATTTTAAAATATCTTTTTGTTTGAAGCCTGAAATGTGGCAAAAGGTTGAAAAGTTCCAGGGGGCCGAATACTTTCGCAAGGCACTGTACCAAAAACAAATAATTAGTACCCTTCTATGGATGACATTTTATTTTTTGGTAAAGTTTTATTGATTTATGTTTGGAATTTATCAGCATTATGAATTAAAATCCTTGGCATATCCACGTCACTAATCACAAGCCAGAATAATCTTAATACCTCTAGTATTAAAGTTGGGGAAATCCTTGGAATATTCTAGTGTCTTTCTCCCCATGAAACCAGGGGACCAAGTAGACTGATCTAGCTCTGATTGTGGCATCCCAATTTATTGACTCTCAATAGGAATTAGGGCACTTGAATATTTTTGTTCTTAAACTGTAAAACAGATTACCTCATACCTTACAGATTTTTTTTTACCTTTCTGAGAATAAATAAATTATAAATTTACCTCTACTAATACCTTCAGGTATGGCCAATTTGTCTACCTTATAGATTCATATTTCAAATGTGAGAGTAAGACATTAACTGAATCTCTGTAGTACTACACAGGAGTCTTATAGGCCATGCAACACCACTCTGGGTTTCCAGGAAAAAGTCAATGCTCAACCTATTAAACAGGCCTTGAATCACAATATGGATCTCATATGTAAATAGCTTTTTTAGGATGAATGGCCCTCATCAGTGCAGAGTAGAGAAAACTCTTTTAGCTAGGTGAGGGGCCTTGGTCAGGATCTATGGGAAACTACTTCTTCTTATGGAAAGCATGATGAGTCTTATGGGCCAGGCAACTCTCTCACTCTCTCATCTTTAATTTATTCCTATTAGTTAGCCAAATCATTGACTCATGAAGAGAACCAAGATAATTGCAATGCCTCATCTCTGTGCCACAAACTGCAAACTTAGAAGAGGCAATGGTTCACAATATATGCTGTAATATTAATATTACCTTCATTGAAAACCCTTCAATCCCTAAGAAACAGTCTCATACATTTCACCTCTTCCACCACATTTTAGACTAAACACTATGCTTTCCAGTAGGTAGTGTTCTCAAGACACCTGCCAAGCCCAGATTCATTCATCAAACTTCAGAGACCACACTTCCACTTCTATTGTTCAGTGGCACCAAGATTGACGCCACATTACTGTAGATGATGTTTTGTCTTGAGAAGTGGTGATCTTAGATTTTTGTTCAGCTTCTCCTCCATGGAAACCCATTTTCATAAAGCTCCCAACATAAAATGTTTGTGCTGATGTCACTTTTGTAGGCAGTATGGAGATTTATATTGAGTGACACACAGAGCGTAGGGGCACCTAAAGGTGATCAGAGAAAATTTCATAATGTGACTCGAGACAAAGGAGGCATATGACGATGCCACATTTAACATCATTGAGCCCTTGAATAACCCATACTTCTACCACTCTTTGTCTATGGAGATTACATGAAAGTGTGCTTTTATGCATTGACTGTGGCTTAAAAAAACACTTCCATCCACCATCTTACATAGTTACATAGTTACATAGTTAATACGGTTGAAAAAAAGACACATGTCCATCAAGTTCAACCAAGGGTGGGGGTAGGAGTGATGAAGGGGAGGGGGACGGGTAACCTTAAGACATGACTCTACATTTTTTAATATGTGGTGACCTTCTTTTTCTCTAAGAATTTATCTAAGCCTGTTTTGAAGCCCTCAGCTGTCTTTGCTGTGACCAGCTCCTGCGGTAGACTGTTCCACAGATTCACAGTTCTTATAGTAAAAGAAGGCTTGTCGCCCCTGGAGTCTGAACCTTTGCTTCTCCAGGCGGAGGCAGTGCCCCCTTGTCTTTTGAGGGGATTTTACCTGGAACAGTTTTTCACCATATTTTTTGTATGGGCCATTTACATACTTATACAGGTTGATCATGTCCCCCCTTATACGTCTCTTCTCAAGACTAAACAAGTTTAACTCCTTCAATCTTTCTTCATAGCTAAGATGCTCTATGCCCCTTATCAGTTTAGTTGCCCGTCTCTGCACCCTTTCCAGCTCCAGGACATCCTTCCTATAAACCGGAGCACAGAACTGAACAGCATATTCCAGATGAGGCCGTACTAATGCTTTATACAGTGGTAATATGACATCCCTGTCCAGTGAGTCCATGCCTCTTTTAATACATGACAATATCCTGCTGGCCTTAGAAGCAGCCGATTGACACTGCATGCTATTCTGCAGTCTATGGTCTACAAGGACACCCAGATCCTTCTTCTCGAATTACTCACTATTGATGCTGTTTAACGCTAGTATGCATGACGTTAGACATCTACACTTTGACATAACACGGGCCTTTCGTGTGCAAATCATATGGAGGAACTCAAATAAGTAACTTTTACAAGTTCATCCACTGTTACATTATGACTAGGATTGTAGAGCATGGTAAAACTCTTGATAACAATATTCCATATCCTTATATCTATTCACTGACATTGTTGCTTTGGAGTTTGGATCAGAATGTGGGTCCAGAAATAAATATCTGATAGGAACGTCATAAGATTTTGACACTCTGCCAGAAGTGTAAGTCCAATATATGCATAAAGTTCCTCTTTTGGGATATTTTTCTATGTTTTGTTTTTTTTTCATAAGCAATGCGTCGTCCTTCTAAGTTTGTATATAAAACCATCTCATCTGCAATATCAATAGAAAAAAAGTACAAAATACATGGACAAGCGTAGACAAGCATTGGGGACTTCCTACAGCTCCTTGAGCTTTTCTCAGAATATTATGTAATGGGGTACGTCCAAGTACTGAAGGAGTACTGTCCCAAAATACATTAGTTTTGGATGTTCTATTTATCAATTCTACTGGATCCATTTCTTCAGCATCAGAAGAATCATTGGACGAGGAAGCAGAGTGATTAGGTGGTGGCAGGTAGTCTTCATCAGACAAAGAAAGTTCACCTTCATCATCACTTTAAAAAATGATTGCTTCAATTGCTTCATCAGTCAAACCCTTGGTTGAAGAATGTGCCATTGTTGACTTAGACTACTTTAACACTAGCAGAACGATTGTCCGGCAGGCTGTTCCGGCAGGTGAACAGCCTGCCGGATCCCTGCTGCCACTAGTGCACGTGTGCGTCCGGAACTCCACTCCGTTCACTATAATGGGGGTGGAACAGGGTTCCAGCCACAGCACGGCAAACATGCCGAGAGATGGCCGGACTAAAACTATGACATGTCATAGTTTTAGAAAGAGAAAGATGCTGACTCCTTCCACCCAACATCACAGGTCCTTCAGCAATCAGCACACAGTGTATGCTGTCCTCCTGATGCTCATTACTGTGTTCAGAAGGACCTGCGATGATGCCATGGCTATGTGACAAGGGGAAGAAGGAGTTAGTCTCTCTCACAAGATCACGTGGCCATGACATTATCACAGGTCTTTCTACACACAGGCATGATCCACCTTCTACCCCAGACCCCACCAGCAATCCTGATTACAATAACACATTAACTTGTGACACATAAACTAATGAGTATATGATAAACATAATACGGGCCTAAAAGGCCCGTGTTATGTAAATATGTGGTTTTCAAAAAAAAGCATTGTTATACCAAAATGCCTATTGCATAAAACTTTATAAACAACTGGAAATTACCCTCAACTACAAACTTGAGGAATACCTAGAGTTTCTAACTAAAGTAATCTTGCGGAAAAGAGCAAACAAGTAAGCTAGAGGGCCTTAAAGGCCCGGGTTATGCATACTAGGATTAAAGTTGCAAAAACACCACTGTCCACCTCACTGCTAATAACTATTATTAGCAAAATACTTCTCCTAAAATCACCTCTTCTTGATGGAAAATCAACTGCAAAGCTTAGACAAAACTTTTCTCTGAGCGGCTTTAATGTCTTTATTATTAAGACAGTAAATAAGTGGGTTCAATGTTGGGCAAATAATGTAAGCCAGAAGAGATAAATACTTCCCAATTTTTTTCGAGTGCTTTGATGATGGCCCAAAGTACATGACAATGGATGAGCCATAAAATAAAATCACCACCATTACATGGGAAGTGCAGGTGGAGAATGCTTTAGCCCGTGCTGCAGATTTCATTTTAAATACTGAGGTTAAAATACAAATATAGGATACCATAATTAATAAAAAAGGAAGAAAAAGTGCAAGAAAACAAGTCATGACAATAAAACTTTCACTGGAATGGGTATCTTCACAAGCCAATTGGATGACAGCTAGAAGCTCACACATAAAGTGGTTTATCTGATTTGGATAGCATAATTTCACAGGATTTCCAAGGGCTGGAAGAACAAACACCATAAAGCTCAAGATCCACACAAGAGCGGTCAATTTATAGCAATTGCTCCACCTCATCAGAACTGGATAGTGGAGCGGACGGCAGATGGCAACATATCGATCATAGGCCATAAGGACAAGGAGGAGACCCTCGGTTCCACCTATCAAAAAAGCAATGTAGAACTGAGCTGTGCAGGCAACTAGTGAGATTAACTTTTGGTCAGATAAAAGGTCTGCTAAAAATTTAGGTATAACTGATGACGTAATGCACAAGTCCATGACAGATAAAATGCAGAGGAAAAAGTACATAGGAATATGTAAATTGGTATTGAGAAGAATTAGGTACAAAATTAGACCATTTGCATTAGCTGACACTAAATAGATGAGCAGGAATAGCACAAATAACATAATGTTTGTCTGTAGGTCATTGGAAAATCCCAGTAGAATGAATTCAGTGGCCAGAGTTTGGTTCTTTGCCTTCATCATTAAGAAACCTGTAGGAGATTTAGATTAGAAGGGTTTTCTGAGATTATCATGTTTTTGACCTATCCTCAGGATAGGTCATCAATATGAGATCATAGGGAGTTTGTCTCATGGGACACTAGCCAATCAGCTTTTTGAAAAGGCAGCAATGCTTGGTAAGAGCTTTTGTCTCTTTGTAGGCCATATGACATTATGTTTATCGGTTACATGCCTAGGAGCTTATCAGCGAGGAGGCTGCAATGTTCACTGGAGGGCCACAGTCTCTTCCAACAATTGATCGTGGGGGTGCAGGAAGTCCGATCTCTGCCAACCTCTTACTGATTATACTGAGGATAGGTCATCAATGTTATAATCCCAAAAAACATCTAAAAAAGTTGAATGCTTTTCTAGTGGATCCGATCTCTTCTGCTGGGAAAAAGGAAGACTAAGAAAAAGCATTAAAATTAAGTTTTGAGCAAATCGACTTCAGCTCTAGTATCCGAATCTTGATTCACTCAACACTATGATGTTATCAATGAGATAATCTAGAATAGCACATCTTCACAGCCTTCATATATTTTTCACACAATGGAAATTAAACTTACCATATCAGTGGTTTGTCTATTTTAACTTTTTTTGGGATGGTACCACATGTCTGGCTGGCTTAAACATGTCCCTAATCATAGTAGAAACATGAGAGGGCTCACACTGAAGAAATGGAAAATGGGAGATGCTCCACGCACTGGACCACCCAAACCGAGAAAAAGAGATTAAACTATAATAAAAGAGGATGTGCACACTCCCACTGGAACGACGTTTAGGACCCAAAGGTAGTATTAAAAAATAAAAATATTTATTAAAAATCAACAATTCAGACAAACATGATTGGTGTATGTTTGTATATATATATATATATATATATATATATATATATATATATATATATGTACAGTACAGCCCAAAACAGTTTTCTGTATTTTCATGACTATGAAAATTGTAGATTCACACTGAAGGCATCAAAACTATGAATTAACACATGTGGAATTATATACTTCACAAAAAAAAGTGTGAAACAACTGAAAATATGTCTTATATTCTAGGTTCTTCAAAGTAGCCACCTTTTGCTTTGATTACTGCTTTGCACACTCTTGGCATTCTCTTGATGAGCTTCAAGAGGTAGTCACCTGAAATGGTTTTCACTTCACAGGTGTGCCCTGTCAGGTTTAATACGTGGGATTTCTTGCCTTATAAATGGGGTTGGGACCATGAGTTCAGTTGGGCAGAAGTCAGGTGGATACACAGCTGATAGTCCTACTGAATAGACTGTTAGAATTTGTATTATGGCAAGAAAAAAGCAGCTAAGTAAAGAAAAACAAGTGGCCATCATTACTTTAAGAAATGAAGGTCAGTCAGTCCGAAAAATTGGGAAAACTTTGAAAGTGTCCCCAAGTGCAGTCGCAAAAACCATCAAGCGCTACAAAGAAACTGGCTCACATAAGGACCCAGGAAAGGAAGACCAAGAGTCACCTCTGCTGCGGAGGATAAGTTCATCCGAGTCACCAGCCTCAGAAATCGCAGGTTAACAGCAGCTCAGATTAGAGACCAGGTCAATGCCACACAGAGTTCTAGCAGCAGACACATCTCTACAACAACTGTTAAGAGGAGACTGTGTGCAGCAGGCCTTCATGGTGGAAACCACTGCTAAGGACAGGCAACAAGCAGAAGAGACTTGTTTGGGCTAAAGAACACAAGGAATGGACATTAGACCAGTGGAAATCTGTGCTTTGGTCTGATGAGTCCAAATTTGAGATCTTTGGTTCCAACCACCGTGTCTTTGTGCGACGCAGAAAAGGTGAAGGGATGGACTCTACATGCCTGGTTCCCACCGTGAAGCATGGAGGAGGAGGTGTGATGGTGTGGGGGTGCTTTGCTGGTGACACTGTTGGGGATTTATTCAAAATTGAAGGCATACTGAACCAGCATGGCTACCACAGCATCTTGCAGCGGCATGCTATTCCATCCGGTTTGCGTTTAGTTGGACCATCATTTATTTATCAACAGGACAATGACCCCAAACACACCTCCAGGCTGTGTAAGGGCTATTTGACCAAGAAGGAGAGTGATGGGGTGCTACACCAGATGACCTGGCCTCCACAGTCACCAGACCTGAACCCAATCGAGATGGTTTGGGGTGAGCTGGACCGCAGAGTGAAGGCAAAAGGGCCAACAAGTGCTAAACATTTCTGGGAACTCCTTCAAGACTGGTGGAATACCATTTCAGGTGACTACCTCTTGAAGCTTATCAAGAGAATGCCAAGAGTGTGCAAAGCATTAATCAAAGCAAAAGGTGGCTATTTTGAAGAACCTAGAATATAAGACATATTTTCAGTTGTTTCACACTTTTTTGTTAAGTATATAATTCCATATATATATATTAATTCATAGTTTTGATGCCTTCAGTGTGAATCTACAATTTTCATAGTCATGAAAATACAGAAAACTCTTTGAATGAGAAGGTGTGTCCAAACTTTTGGTCTGTACTGTATATATACATATAAAGTATATATGTAATACTAATGACCTAATAGTTCATCCTAAAGTCAAAGAAATACATCAAACATTACATGAGTAAATTCACCTAAAAATAAGTAGATAAATAATGATAATAATGGTAATTCATCAACATCCTCTAACTTCAGGTAGAATTAATGCCCTTGATCATACAGTTCGCAAATGGAGCGTTAAATATGAATTGTGAGTCAGTCACTATCAGCAATAAGGTAGTGTACGTTTGCCGTTCATAGGCCACTCTCCATATAAACATTGCCACTTTTCCTTATTTAATATACTGAGTGGTCATTTATTAGTGCCCACTGGGCTCTTACCACACTTCAACCCACGTGGGGTCACCTTTCCATACGCCTTTCTTTCGGGGCTCAGGTGTGTGTCCAGCATGGCACAAATCAAGTCACTTGCCGTGGATTGCTGTAAGGAGCTCCGGAGCCCCAGGGTGGCGTGTTCGGCGTGTTTGCGGTGTTCAGCGTCTATGGATCACGTGGTTCCAGAGTCACGTGGTCCGAAGATCAGATGATCTAATTCAGGAAGGTCCTGCAAGTATGCGGGCAACACTCGGGCATGCAAGTATGCGGGCAACAGATTTTTCAATAGGAGCCATCCACTAATAGAAAGATAATAAATGACAAAAAAGAGGATCCGGGCTCTAAAAATTAGTCCATTATTATCTATCATTCCCAGGTGCGTTTCGGGGCTCCTTCATCAGTGGTAGTTAATATGATTTGCCCCTATTCTGTCTTTTATAGTGTCCACAGACTCATTGAAAACATGAACTGGATTATTTCCCAATTAAGGTATTTACTTCCATGTTACTTTTCTTCAGACATATCTTTTGATGCAGCCAATGGTGATCCATATACCGATCATATAATAATTCCTGTTCTTACGTTGTGTTTTCATTGCGTTTTTCAACTGTATATTCCTTTGCATTTTTTACTCTATTGCATTTTTTATTTATTTAATTTTTCCACAACATTTCCTATTGATATAAGAATAAGGGTCGTAGTTCATACCCCATAAAGTAATAAAATAAAAAATAAAATAAAGAATGAAAATAATCACAGTGGTAATGGACTCAAGAATTCATGGGAGTAATGGGTTAGGGATCCCAGGGCGAGGGAAGATCAGAGTGCTGAAATAAAACAGCCGTACTCCGATGTCCCATCACCCCCATTCCCCACCGGATCACAAAAAAACAAATAATTCCATGTCTGCATTTAATCCTGATGCAACTAATGTATAGAAATCAAAAATCCTTTTAGATTCTGCACGGGACATGTTTGCGATGTGATTACCACCCCTCCAATGTGGCCTAATTGTTTCAATCGCAACATATGTCAAACTACTCGGATCTTTGTTGTGACACCAAAGTGTTTGGACATAGTATGTGTATCCAAACCATTTTTTATATTCCGTATATGTTCAAAAATCCTCTTTTTCATATTGCGCTTCACTCTGCCTATATATTGTTTACTTCATGTACATTGAATCAAATATATAACATTTACCGAATCACATGTTAAAAATTCCCTGAGGTTGATGAATTACCATTATTATCATTATCTACTTATTTTTAGGTGTATTTACTGATGTAATGTTTGATGTATTTCTTTGATGCACTTTAGGATAAACTATTAGGTCATTAAATATATACTATATGATATATATTGGGTATTTATTAATTTAGACATATTTACCAATCATGTTTGTCTGAATTATTGATTTGTGGATATATCATGTTATTATTTTTAATTGTTTTTTAATAAATATTTTTATTTTTGAATACTACCTTTGGGCCCTATACGTCGTTCCAGTTGGAGTGTGCACATCCTCTTTTATTATAGTTTATGTCCCTAATCATGTCACATGTTTAAAAACAACATTATGGCACAAATAAAGTTTTCTGATTACCAATTTGGCAAAGAATAACTAACGTGTACATGCCAAAATCTGTGACAAAAATTGGTGCAATTTGGTGCATCTAGGGTTTGGCTAATGGAAGACATGTAGTCAAATGTGCACCATTTTGGGCCAAAATTGCATCACAATTCTGTCATATAATATTGTTTCAACCAATAGTTGCTACTGAGTAAGTGCAACGTGTCTATTCCTGCACCAGATTTATCATCCAGCCTAAGCCACTGTGATACATCTGCCTCAGGTCTAGACATCTGGTCTAAGTTTATGTCATCTACGTACATCTCTACTTAACAACTGTAACGCTCCTCAAGAAAACACTTAAAATCAGTACAACAATTTGTAAAGAATCTAAACTTTGCCGTTTTCTGATTTCTAACTGTTGACTTTTGGTAAAAAAAAAAAAAAGATGGAATGTTTCATGAAAGATGAACTTTGTAGTACTGAAAAATATTGAAGAACTTTTTTGGTAAATTTGATTAGTCATTGAGCACTTAGACTCCAACATGATTTTTTAAATATTTTTTTTATTCTTACATTTTCTGTATGTTTTGTTTTTAATTTTTTCAAAATTCTTTATTTTCAAATTTTTCAAATATGAAATTTTTCAAATATGAAAAACAACAAGGTTACAGCTTAAAGGACGGCCAGTAAATATACATCTCATAACAAGAATATACCTGCCATCGTTAAGTGTGCAGAAATCAAGACACAATGATGCTGTGTAGCTGTAACTTAAAAAAACGTGTACATTAAAACATTCAATAACAACATACAAACAATTGGAGTCAAGGAGCGGCCCAAATCTAGATATTTCTGGATTTCATACTACAAGAGTGCATTAGTGTGTCCCATTCCCCTCTCATAAGGGTAAATTTGTGCACTTTGAGGTCAATAAGCTATGTAGTGTGGATGGATCCAGTGGCCAGGAATTTTTGATGGTACGTAAGCCACGGTTCCCATTGTGTCAGGAAAGCTGATCTATTATTTCTATCCCATCCAACCATCTCCTCCATGCGGCAAATTTGGTGCACCTTCTCTAGCCAGACTGTGGTAGACGGAGGTTCAGGATCTCTCCATTTCGTAGGGATGATATATTTGGCCGCAGTGAGGAGATGCGTTGCCAAATTTTTTGTAGAGGGCTGAAAATGTGTTTGGGGGCACCATAACAAAATCAAGGCTGGAGTGAGGGTAATTTTCGTGCCTCAGACCTTATTAGTAATCGCCTCAACCTCCTTCCAAAAAGTTGTTATTTTAGGGCAGGACCACCATATGTGAGTCATAGTGCCTATATTTCCCTGACATCTCCAACATGTAGCATCTGGCAAAATATGAGCCCTATGTAAGTAATCTGGTGTCCTATACCATCGAGAAAGGACCATATAAGAATTCTCTTGAATTCTAATACAGTTGGAAAAGCCATGGGAGTGTGTAAGTATAAATTTACAGTCATCCGCTGTTAAGCTGACCCCAAGTTCCCTTTCCCATTCAGTCAAGTAAAGAGGTTTAGCTAGTGTTTTCTCTATTATAAGATGAGTGTATAATTTGTTTTGAATTTTTGAGAATTTACTTTTTCATATATTGCATTAATCCTGTGGCAACATCTTACTGTATTCTGATGGTGGTTGGTGGTTGGACTTCAGTCTGCAGTAACATCTTTTGGTGTTGCTGAGTTGAAGGAGATTAACAGCCTGTATTGTTAATGCAGCTGAGGTCAGAGGCGTCTACAATCCAAGCTGTAAACCCTCTATGGAGACACATAGGTCTGAGCGCTATAGACACAAAGCTGATTTATTTTACCAAGACTATAAAATTTTTTTCTTTTAGATGCATTTAAGCTATTGTAAAATGACTCAGGGACCTTTCACACCCTTTAATATGGGAGCGTACAGTATGTTAGCTTGAGAATGTAAACTGAAAGTGGTTACTGACAACTTACCAGAAGAAATATATGAAAGGTCAAGTTTTCTGTATTTGAGACCTTATCAAGAATAGATGCCGAATATCAGGACATGTTGATTTTCACATCAGTGGTCAGTCTAGAAAATATTGGGTTAATATTACATTCGTAATATACAACCATAGAAACTGTTACTGTAAACCCAAGCCCTGAATTACCATTGCTATAGGACAGCAAAAGTGCTGGCTTCAGGTTATGGGTCACATAAATAGAAATCATTTACCAATAGCTTTGTGGGTGGGATTGAGCAGGAGTGGCTGTGGTCTTCAGCCTTTCAGACTTAGCTATGAATTTTAAATCCAGAAAATGGTGCAGATTTTAGAGTAAATCTATGTGACCAGTATGTAAGTTTTTTTTGTTTTTTTTTAACTTCAGGACAGACCAAAACAAGATAATATTTAAAAAGATGTGCACAATGTTTGAAAATGTAGTCAAAAGAAATTTTCTTTAGAGCCGGTGCATGATTTTATTACAAAATATTTCTCCCTCTGATGAACTACATTTCCATCTGCGTTGGAGACTCCATTCTAGACCTCCTTCTCACAGTTTGTCAAAAATAGCAGAGAAAAAAAGTCCTGCATGCAGCTAAAAAAAGAGAATTCTCCCGACTGGAAATTGAACGGATCCAATTATAGTGAATGGAATCTGTTCGGCTAAGTTTGCTTCAGTTCTGTGCCGAATCTGGCACTTTCATTATTTTGTTTGGGGCAATTGTTCTGTTCCTATAGCAGAGACAGACATGGCAAACACTCATGTGAAACTTATCTTTAACAGAGTTTCCAGCCATCAATATCAGATCTTGGCCTGGCCTGGGAGAAAATGTCTGTATCTGGGTAAGTAACTGGCTCAGTGATAGAAAACAGAGGGTGGTTATTAACGGCACATACTCAGATTGGGTCACTGTAACTAGTGGGGTACCACAGGGGTCAGTATTGGGCCCTATTCTCTTCAATATATTTATTAATGATCTTGTAGAAGGCTTGCACAGTAAAATATCAATTTTTGCAGATGACACTAAACTGTGTAAAGTAATTAACACAGAAGAGGACAGTACACTGCTACAGATGGATCTGGATAGACTGGAGGCTTGGGCAGAGAAGTGGCAGATGAGGTTTAACACTGACAAATGTAAAGTTATGCATATGGGAAGGAATAATGCAAGTCACCAGTACATACTAAATGGTAAAATATTGGGTAACTCTGACATAGAAAAGGACCTAGGAATTTTAGTGAACAGAAATCTAAGCTGCAGAAACCAATGTCAGACAGCTGCTGCCAAGGCCAATAAGATAATGGGCTGCATCAAAAGAGGCATAGATGCCCGTGATGAGAACATAGTCTGCCACTTTACAAATCACTAGTCAGACCACACATGGAGTACTGTGTACAGTTCTGGGCTCCTGTGAACAAGGCAGACATAGCAGAGCTGGAGAGGGTTCAGAGGAGGGCAACTAAAGTAATAACTGGAATGGGTGGACTACAGTACCCAGAAAGATTATCAAAATTAGGGTTATTCACTTTAGAAAAAAGACGACTGAGGGGAGATCTAATAACTATGTATAAATATATCAGAGGTCAGTACAGAGATCTCTCCCACGATCTATTTATCCCCAGGACTGTGACTGTGACGAGGGGCCATCATCTGCGTCTGGAGGAAAGAAGGTTTGTACACAAACATAGAAGAGGATTCTTTACGGTAAGAGCAGTGAGACTATGGAACTCTCTGCCTGAGGAGGTGGTGATGGTAAGTTCACTAAAAGAGTTCAAGAGGGGCCTGGATGTATTTTTGGAGGGTAATAATCTTACAGGTTATAGTTACTAGAGAGGGGTCGTTGATCCAGGGAGTTATTCTGATTGCCTGATTGGAGTCGGGAAGGAATTTTTTTCCCTAGTGGGGAAAACTGGCTTCTACCTCACAGGGTTTTTTTGCCTTCCTCTGGATCAACTGGTAGGAAAACAGGCCGAACTGGATGGACAGATGTCTTTTTTCGGCCTTATAAACTATGTTACTATGTTACTATGTTAGATCAGCTGGGGGTCTGACACTCGGCACCTCCACAGATCAGCTGGGGGTCTGACACTCGGCACCTCCACAGATCAGCTGGGGGTCTGACACTCGGCACCTTCACAGATCAGCTGGGGGTCTGACACTCGGCACCTCCACAGATCAGCTGGGGATCTGACACTCGGCACCTCCACAGATCAGCTGGGGATCTGACACTCGGCACCTCCACAGATCAGCTGGGGATCTGACACTCGGCACCTCCACAGATCAGCTGGGGGTCTGACACTCGGCACCTCCACAGATCAGCTGGGGGTCTGACACTCGGCACCTCCACAGATCAGCTGTATGAAGAGAAGGCATGCATCATTCCCTGTCGCTTTTCCTATGGCAAGCAGGAAGGGAGACAAGAGATGGTGTGTGCTTATAGGGCGTTCCTTCTTTTCATAGCTGATCTGCGGGGTTACCGGGTGTCGGACCCCAGCCAATCTGATATTGATGGCCTATACTGAGGGTAGGCCATCAATATTAAAAGCCTGGAAAACCTCTTGAATTTACTGTGTCTGTTTAATTTTCAGAAAAACACTATACCTTCATAGTCAGAAGCACATATGTTTCATGACCTGAACACTGCTGAATAAAGAGGAATTGTCTTTTCAATAAATTTCCATTAATGTTAGAAAAAGTGAATATTAAAAACTATGTGAAAATGCCTCTTTCTCCACATATCATTCATTTCTCCTCTTCCTGACTTGTGCACTGATCTTTCACTCCCAATTAAACTCTAAAAGTGCTGAGATTCAAGTGAGAATCAGATCACTAAGGTTGAGTTCACACTTTGGTTATTTGGTCACCTTATCTCTGTGTAGGCTTCACTGGTGTAAATTACTGATCAAATAACTGAAGTGTGAACTCAACCTTAGTCTTTAAGTTACATCTGCCCACAGATGTTTCCAGAGAGGGTAGTGGAATGAGTGAGATTCTGGAGGGATACAGAGATGCTGCTAATGGTTTAGTTCAGGGCTGGCGAACCTGCGGCTCTCCAGCTGTTGTAAAACTACAACTCCCAGCATGCCCAGTCTGCCTACAGCTATCAGCCTACAGCATGGCATGGTTGAAGTTGTAGTTTTACATACAACAACTAGAGAGCCACATGTTTGGCCAGCCCTGGCTCTAGTTCTATCTCACCCCAGTGCTGTAGTTACAGCTACACTGCTCAGTACTCCTCCATGCTACCACTGCTTTGGAGGGTGTGTTACAGGGATATACAAAAACAGAATGTGCTGTCCCCTGTGCTGTCTATGCGGAAGTTCATAGCACAGTCACCACCCATAGGCTCACAGAAAACCCACAAATATCGATAAAGCCTGCAGCGGGAAAAACTGGTGTACAATGCAGGAAGCAAGTCACCTGAAAGCTACGGATATGGTGATAGTCTTATGACAACGCAATTATAGAGCAAAGGACATGAAGTATTTCCATGGATGCAATGGGCTGAGAAGCTGCAGGCATCAGGATGTCAATGAAATCGTAACAAAGGAGCTAAGTTATATGAAAAAGTAATTGGTGGCTTCTATATTTCTGGTAAAAAGTTCTTAATATCGGAAAGGACTGAATAGTAGAGAAGCAGAGTGGCTTTGGTGATTAGGACCGCGGCAGAATTCTCAATCTAAGAAAGAACTAGATTGGATATTAGGAAAGATGTTGAGAAATGGTTGATGATGACATCCCTGGGGCTGTATGACAACTGGTGGACCACAAATCCTTCCTCTTTATTGTAACTATAATGCCAATAAGCTGCAATTTTCAGCTACACATGTCCAGAACAGAACAATGAGAGGGAACTTGTTAGTATATATTTGCACACATGAACTATTGGGATCAATTATAGCTATTTATGTCTAAGATCTTTAATTAACAAGATATGGGGGATTTATTGTGTGTATTCCCTTGTTTGTCACAGTTTAGTTATTTATTTATTTCTGTTGGGTCAGATTCAATCTAAAAGTACAATAAAATAGTAAAAACAATATACTGCTAATACACTAATATTGAAGAATAGCATGACATAGCATACTGTTATTAATAGCTGATGTTGATATTGCTCTACACATAGGATGCTCCTATGCTGCCTATTTTCTTACAAAACATTGGTGAGCACTAGAGATGAGCGAGCACTAAAATGCTCGGGTGCTCGTTATTCGAGACGAACTTTTCCCGATGCTCGGGTGCTCGTTTCGAGTAACGAACCCCATTGAAGTCAATGGGAGACTCGAGCATTTTTGCAGGGGACCAAGGCTCTGCCTATGGAAGGCTGGGTGAAAACCTGGAAACCACAGAAAATGATGGAAACACCACGGAAATGGACAGGAAACAGCAGGGGCAGCATGCATGGATGCCTCTGAGGCTGCCTAATCCCACCATTACCGCAAATTCTGGGCAACAGCCTGGTGGTTACCCTCATGGCAATTGTGCTCACCTAGACCAAGAAAGGCGAGGCACATGCCCATCACATGTTAGGGAAACACCCAACTAGGTGCAACGAAGGTCCATAACCCATGCCCATGCTGTGTAAGGCGCGGGCACCGACGCCGTGCACGCGCGCGCTTGTAGTCTAATTACGGCACTGTCGCTTTAAGACACTTTGTTTTGGTTCAGACACAGGAAGTGGTCATAAGCTCCGACCTTGACCCTGCCTGTGATGTCACTTCTGCCAGGAGGTGATCATGTGCCCATACTTCGAGGCTACAGATGATGTCACATCCGCCAGTCCTGCACAGGAAGCACCGCCCTGTTAATTGGTTGCTTCACTATAAAAACCCCTCAGTATTGGCAGCAGGCGCCGGTGCCTTGTTGTTGCTTTGCTAAGCTAGAGACCCGGTCGCTCTGCTTTGTGACTAGGACCTTGGTTGCACACTAGGTGTAGTCTGTGGTCTAGGCAGGAGTTGTGTTTGTTGGGCTGCAACCTCCTTCGGGAGGCGCGGAACCCTAGTGTGCGCCAGTGTGTGTGTTTGGAGGCCACATTGTGTGTTGGGCTGCAACCTCCTCCAGGAGGCGCGGAACTCGGCACACGTGGTCCGATTGAGAGCTGGGTATCCTGTGCTGGTCCCAGACTGAGCGCATTGAGTGCTTGTGCGCAGTTGCCTTCCGGGCATTGGGGCTCATCCCCTATCCTCCTTCGGGAGCTAGTTATTGAGTGCTAGTGCACACGTGCCCTTCGGGCATTGGGGCTCATCCCCTGTCCTCCTTCGGGAGCTTGCCTTTCTGGCTGCTTGGTTCCTGGGTTGCCCTGCTCGGGTGACTCAGGATCTGAGTCCAGTGATCCCCGGTGGCTCTGTCTCAGGGCAGAGTCACTTCTTTATTTAAAAAGGGCTCCTTGGCCTAACATGCTGGCACTGCTCTCCTATCCCCAGCCACACGATGCAGGCATAAACCTGACACAGCATGGCGGTGACACCAACAAGTGACCAAGTTAGATGAGGTAGCAGGTAGAGCACAGGAAAAATTTAGCGTGGCCCTGTATGTGGACGTTGAGGGCTTGTGCATGTAGGTGGGCTGAACTTTTTTTCTGCTTGTGCTCCAACGTCTGCTGTAATGACAGCTGAATGTTGCGCAGGGACACATTGGTGGACAGTGTGGAGGATCATGGAGGCGAAGGGGTAGTTTTCCAGCGGGAGGCGCTCGTGCCGGGGTCCTGGGCTGGGGGTTGACTCGCAGAGGCAGCGAGTGACACAGGGGAAGGAGCAGTGGTGGGACCCGCATGAGGTGAACGGACGGCCTTGGTTCCATAGTGTTTAGCACTCGTATACCTGTGAATGCTGGTGGTGGTTAGGCTGGTAGTGGTGGAACCCCCACTTAAAAATTTCAAAATCAACTGGTACGGCTGTCAACATTGAGCTTGAACTAGTGGGGCATGTGTGGTATCGATTCTTCTGAGTTTATAATCGTTTATGTCCCCTATCTTGGGACCATATATTTCATGGATTTTTCGAACACGGAAAAGGAAAAAGAGCTTGCTCTGGCCAGGGGAGTGTCTTTTCTACTGCAGCTAAGGGGATGTGCCCATGCTCTGCCTATCACAGGTCAGGAGCCAATTAAAAGAAGAACCAAAAAAATCAGTACAAGATCTAATACGTCCCCTAGCCGGGTAAATTGTTTGGAGAGAGGGCCTGTAGGTGGGGGGCAGGCTGGGGGGAATGAGGTTGAGCTGGAAGAGCTAGAGGAGTGACCCCTTGGCTAGCGTGTGTGGTGGTGACAACAGCCGGATGGAGTTCGAATGACGACGCAGGACCCCAACTTAAAAATTTTGCATCAACCGGTACGGTAGTCAACTATGAAATTGATCAAGTGGGGCATGTGTTGTATGTAATCTTCTCAGTTTAATACCGTATACGGCACCTATCCGGAGAAAAAGTTTGGAGAGAGAGAAAGAGAGGAAAAAGACGTATTTTTAAAAGTGACGTTCAGTATAGATCAGTTAAAAAGAAAGAAAGGATTTTATGAAATGGATTTGTATCACTGAGAGCAAAATAACCTATTTTTTTACATGACGTGCAGTATAGATCACTTGGAGATAAAAAGGGGAATGTGCAGACTTGGGCTGCTATAGTGCAAACCACTATGGTGGTGACAACAGAGTGAGCGAGAGACACTGCGGGAGCAGGCGAACCACATAAACATTTTTCGTGGCCCTGTATGGCGGCGGTGACAACAGAGTGACTGAGTTAGTATGCGGTAGCTGGTGAAGCACCCAAAAATTTAGCCTGACACAGCATGGCAGTTACACCACCAATGACTTTGTCCGACTGAGAATGCAGTGAAATGGCTTTTCGTGGCCCTGTATGGCGGCGGTGACAACAGAGTGACTGAGTTAGTATGCGGTAGCTGGTGAAGCACCCAAAATTTAGCCTGACACAGCATGGCAGTTACACCACCA